>AFRA01000016.1:0-110945 GCA_000223055.1 Claviceps fusiformis PRL 1980
CAAACTATTTTATCCCTAAGGTTCTTACTTTTATATTTTATAATTAGTATTATATTATTTAGGTTTTTAGTATTAAAAATATTTCTTATTAATAATTTATTTTATAAGTTACTTATATAAAAACTCTTTTAAAAGCTTATATTATTTTAATTAAAAAAATAAAATAGCTTACTTTTTTTAATAATATAAATATTTATAATATTATAGCTAATAACTAAATTATTTAGTTTTTAATTTATATTTCTTTTAACCTAGCTATATAGTAACTTTTACTAAATTTAAATAAATTAATTAAAATAGTATTTAAGCTTACTTATTACTTTTATATCTTATTAAAACTAATTAATAATAATACTTTATAATAAAAAATTACTTATAAATTAATAAATTAATTAATAATAGCTAAATAAAAGGTAGCTATTAAAATTAAGGAACTTTAAATATAATATAAAAATTAGGTTTATAAGAATTAAGTATTTAATATATTTAATAATAATAGTTATTAAAAAATTAAAAATAACTTAAATAATATTTTTTTAAATAATAAGGAATATTTTTATAAGATTTTTAGTAAAAATATTAACCCTAATAGTTGAATCTGTTGGCGATGCGTTGAAAATAAACGTATCGCCCTCGAACGTGATAACGTTATTATGCAGTTTGCAATGGAACCATTTATTCGGCAGAGGACTTCTTGGGTCGGTATTTTCGACTTCGCAGGCACCGCCATTTATGGCGTTGTCGAGAGAGGCAGGTCCCCTGGAAGAACCTTCGCCGCAGCCGGCGAGGGACTTGCCGGCGAGCAGGGCAGTGGCCAGCGCAATGGACGTGCAAAAGTGCATAGCTGTGGTTGCTAAACGTATGGAAATTGTTGTTTGTTCCGACTTTGATCGAGTATGTTGTGAGAGGAGGGCAAGAAGAGTGTGACGAAGTCACGGGAATCTAGGGAGAGGGTGGGTGTTCTCAATAGATATACGAAGAACAGAAAAGCCATCCTACCTTATAGGCGAAGGTCTATCTATGGTGTAAGTACATAAGGCTTTTTTAAGTGCATTTCGTGTATCTGAATTAACATCGTTCTCGTCAGATACGCCTGGCGCAATGCTCACTTCGGCTAAGCCACAAGACCTGCTATTGTAATTTGACATGATGACTAGTGCAAAAACAGTAAAAAACTTTGAAACGAAATAGTGTTGGCTTATTGAGCCGATACTGTAGTTTTTTTTTTTTTTTTTTTTTTTTTTTGTCAAAAGGGAAATAGATGGGAGCAGGAGGGCGGTAACGTCTGAGAAATATGCTATGCACCTGTTGCGTGCTGGATATCACACGTAACTTGTGGACACTCACGCAACAGGCGCAGTGCTTCATAAGGTCATAAGAATAAGGAACACTCAAGTCGCAGTCAGGTGGTCAAGTGCATGTAAGGTCGAAGTTGTTGTTTTCTATCGAAAAGGGGGCGGAGCCCTCCTATATGAGGTGTGTTCCGCCTTCGTGTGCAGAGTGTAACATCGTGACATGTATATAACTTATTCCGAACAAAGTCGACACAAAGTTTGTGCCGGTTTCGTGGATCACGGCCGAAATGAAGCATGTAAGATCTAGTGAGCTGTATTGTTTCAAGGTACATGTTCAATAAAACCTCCATGGTATTCTCATGGCCACTTCAATTTGACTCTACCATATGTCTAAAAAAAAAAAAAAAAAAAAAGTACCCGACATGCTGTCTTTATGCCACCGAAATCCACTCAACAGTAATTCCATTGTTACTGCCTGCAGGGCATGGCATAGGGAAGTGGTCATTGCTACCAGCATCACAGTAATAAAAGTGGCTTTGAGACCCGCATTGGACTCGAACAGTTGTGTCAGCCGTCGCAGCGATAAACGAAAGGCGGTTGGTCACGAATCTGACTTCGGCAACATCGTTTCCGCAAATGTATTGGCCGTTGGGTGGTTTGAAAGATTGATCGTTTTGTCGAAGCTTGCAAGATCCGAGGTTGTGCCAAGATGCAGGTGTCTTTCCGGTTTTACTGCCAGGTTGGCATATGGCGAGAGTCTGGCCGGCGAGCAAGGCAGCCGCGAGTATAGCAGACGTGGAGAAGTGCATTGTTGCGATTGAGTAGTGAGGCTGTTTTTTTCTTTTTTCTTTTTTTTTTTTTGTTTGACTTTTGTTTGACTTTTGTTCTTCAGGATATGATGAACAAGAGGGGCAAACGGTTTGAAATGGTTACCACAATGGAAGTGGAAGACGATCCCAGCTTTGTAGGTGTCCTTGAGCAGCATCCAGAATCGGGCACTCCTTCAGACAATCTGGAAGAAGAACCTTAATCCTCAAGGGCACCGGAAGGGACGGAAGTCAGTCGTTGGCGTAGGATTGAATCCTCCAGATCCACATCGTTGAGGAGGGCGTCTTATTGTTACGCATCGCGGGATCCCTAGGTTCCTCTTAGCCTAAGCTCTTCGGAACCCGCGGACCACAATGCCCTAGTTTAGCCTCATATATCGGGCATCCTGCCAGATATGCCCATACCATACATTTTGTGTGGTGTGAGCATTCCTAGATAGATCATGAAGACATCATCAGCTCCTTCTGGATGTAACACTTATCACAACAGGCTGCGGTCCATCATGTACCTACATACTCGTAGACCTACCTACGTCGTGAACTAGTTGTTCCACCAAGTAGACCACAAAGGAATGAGGGACAGCCACATCGTCTTTTATCAGCACTTGCAAGCAAAATGGACCATCTTATATAATAAAAATATATTGACATAAGTATTAACACCGGCACTAATATAAGCTAATAAACTCTCAAAAGACTAATGACTACAGATATTGAGTAGCTTTACTATATTCCCTCTATAAAATGACATGTAAAATTATATACATAGGCATAAGACTCAATATTCTATAATATCCTTAACGGTAGCCTTCACGCAAACTACAACGCAAGCCGATGAAAAGACCAATAACGACAGAATACCAGTGGTTTTGCCATCTTTCTCCTGCAAAACTCTGTGTGCAGAGGCATGGAATTAGATGTCGTGAACAAACACTGGTTCCCAGACTCCTTCATCCCAAGAGGCAAGCCGAATGAACCCACCAAAACAAGATATGCTGTTACGGCCGCGTTTCTGCATATAAGATATCGTCTCATTGGCGGGATACTCGGTGCAGAAAGGTCATATGAAGAATGCACAAGTCATAGCTGAGTGGTCCGACGTATGTAGGGTTGAAGATATCGTGCTCTGCATACGTAATACTTGAGGAAACCTCCTTGTATCTTTGTGACCGCAACCAACTTTTCCTTGATTTGTCTTCATCTCATTTTTCACTTATTATTAATATGCTATCGTATAGTGTATATGTTATTCCTATTCCATTTTTATTTTCGTTTTTATTTTAGGTTTACTTTTTTGTCTTACTTTCATCTTCAATTCTTTCTTTAAAAACACCTCACAAAGCTCCCCCATCCCCAACCCTGAAATCGCAACGCGCCACCGAGAAAAACAGACATCAATGTTAAAATGCTATCTACCTTGTCTGCATGCCAGCCAATCCATCACCCCTCACCCGCATACCCATGAATAATACCAACAATACCAATAATACCAGAAAAAAAAAACCAAAAAACAACAATAAATGACAAAAAACCAAAAGGGGTATCTAAACCTGCCAATAACCCTGCATGGATAAAGAAAATTTAATCCAGCCGCACGCCATGAATGATATAAAAGGTGACGAGAAATGAATGTATGCTATATACACCGGCACCACGAGAGAAGAAAAGAAGGAAAGGAAGGTATCGAAACCAAAAAAGAAAGAAGAAAAAGAGGAAAAAGAAGAAAAAGAGGAAATAATTGCCCGGTAGATGGAGAGGGCCCATAGGGACCATACCCCTTACCAACTTTGCCGTCCCTTGGTTCATCCGTGCCTTAATTCAGTCGTGGGCTTTTCCTTCTAGACAGACTACTCGGTTCATATGTAACCAGCATCATATTTTCCCGCCCCTCCATCACGACCGACGGTTTGGCAATGGCCCTTGACAGACGAGACGTCGGCTTCTTAAAACTAGGCATGGCGTGCTCGGGCGGCATGGACGTCGTGCTCGCTCGTGGATCAAAGGCGAGGGTGCCGCCGACGCCGCCGCCGCCGCCGCCGCCGGTCGTCGAGGTCGAGGTCGAGGATACGTTGGGGTTTACCTCACGCAGACTGGCTCCAACGCTGCCGCCGTCCGTGCTGACGCTGATGCTGGTGCTGGCGCTAGACTGTCGTTTTGTGATGGGCGAGCTTTTGTGCTCGGCAGCGAGAAACACGGCGGACGAATCCATGGAGTCCTCCCCGACCAAGAGGGATGCTGAGGCGGAGTCCTCGTCCATTTTGGCCACGATGACATCATGGGGTTCCGTACGGGGCAGCTTGGTCGGGTAGTGATAGGTGGCCTTTTGGGGAGTCTCGCCCGTGGGCTGATATTCCTGCAACGATGTGGCTGCGATGCCCTCACGCAGGTTGGCCAGCGGCTGGCACAGTTGCGACTCGAGGGGTTCGAGCCCGTCCTTGAGGTCGTTGGTGTCCAGCTCCATGCCTTCTCCGAGATTCTTAATGCGCTCAAACGAAGTTTTGAAGTGGGCCGACATGTTCCCGAACGACTGTTCCACCGTGTTGGACAAGGACTGCAGGAACTGGTTATGGGATTCGTGGTGGCTGGTGTTCTCCAGTTTGGCACGGCTGACGAAATCGTCAAGCGCTTCCATCTGCGAGTCCAGGTCGTCGGTCTGTTCCTCGGCGACCCGGGCCGTCTCAGCGTGAATCGACTTGGCCACGTTCTGGATGGCCGTGCTCTGATCGCTTGCGGTGGTCCAGTCGTCCTTGAGCTTGTTTTTGAGCTGCTCGCGCGACTTCTTGACGTCCTCCATCAACACGTTTTCTTTGTTGTCCCAGTTCTCCATGCCTTGGGAATATTGCGTCATGGCCGATTCCATGGACGTGTTGGACTCGCCGACACTTTTCTGAATCAGCGCCACTCGATCGGCCAGTCGCGCCTCTTGCGCTTCGGCCTGGGCGTTGAAGAGACTGGACATTTGTGTCATGAGTTTCTGTCTGTCTTCGGCGGATTGACGGCGCTCTTCCTCCAATGCCTCTTGGACACGAGTGGAGAGGCTCGTGTTTTGCAGAGCAATCGTGTTCATGGCACTCTGCAATTGTCGACGCAGGCTATCGGCTTCGCTCCGTTGAGCTGTGATGTGCTTGACGAGGTCCTCGAATACCGATTTGAAGTCTTTGCCAAGGTTGCTATATGAATTATGTAGCTGATGGGGGAGGGGGGTTGTTATTAGCAAACAAACATGATCTCTATGTAAGACAAAGGAGAAAAAGAGAGAAGAAAAAAAAAGGGAGAGAGAAGAATGAAAGAAAAAAAAATTACCTGTGTATGAAAAACAACCATTTCCTGCAATATGTCGCCCGAAATCTTCTCGGCAGCATGTGACATGATTTGAAGCCTCTCCCCAACCTTTTCCTTGACCGTGTCGCGCACAACCTTGATCTCGTCTAGCACGTCATCCATGTCCTCCTTGGACTGCTGCTTCTGCTCCAGCAGCTGCTTCTTGGACTCGGCAAACACGGCCAGGTGCTCGTCCAGAAAGGTCTGCGTGGACACGAGCGTCTGCAGCTCCTCGGCCACAAAGGAGCTCATGCGCCGCGAGATGCTGGCAATGTGTCCCTGCTGCTCTTCCTGGAACTCCAGCACCCGCCGCTCGACCATGGACGTCACGTCCCCGACTTGCGCCTGGGACGTGCCCCAGGTGGCGCGGTTGAGGGACTGCAGGTCCGACTTGCGCTTGTTCTTGGCGCGCAGACCCGTCACGTCGTGGACCGTCTTGTGGAGCTTGTCGATGAGCTGGCCGCCAATCTCGGTCAGCTTTTCTTCCGTCTTCTCGTGCGCCTTGCGCAGCTGGGTTTCTTCGGCGAGGGTTCGGCGGGTGGCGGAAAGGACAATGTCGGTCTGGTCGAGGAGGCCCTTGGTGTTGTCGAGTTGAGCTTTGGTGCCCTCGTGATCCTTCTTCAGGCCCATAAATGAAGAGTTCATGGCGAACAGCTCGTGGACCTTGTTCCTGAGATTGGTCTCCAGGGTCTCAATCTTGGCAATCTGCTCCTCCATGACGATGCGGCGGGTCTCGCTCTGTGCCGTCAGCTCTTCGTATGCATCGTTGGACAGGTAGACGCCGTTGCGCTGCCTTGTGGAGATGAGCTCGCCCTTGAGCTTTTCGATCTCGTTGGCAAAGTCGTTGAGCAGCATTCTCTTGCTCAGCAAGGGGTTCACCTGGGGCTTGTTCTTGATGTTCTTGGCGCGGAATGCGTAGTCGAGGGTCGAGATGGTCTCTTCGAGATTGGCCTTTGCTGGCGATATGGTGGCGATGATGCATGTCTTGGTGCGACCGCCCAGGGAGTCTTGGAGCAGACGCGTCAACTTGGACTCTCTGTATGGGATATGCGAACTGCGATCCACCAGGGCGTTGATGACGCGGCCCAGCGTCAGAAGCGACTTGTTGATGAGGCCAGCTTCCGCGGCCCGCTTGTTCTCAGCCCCCGATCGTTGAATGTTTTCGCTTCCGGCCAAATCCACGAGGTTGAGCTTGCCGGCGCTGACAAAGTCATCAACGCCCTGGTCGTTGGTCTTCTTCACGTAGGCGGTGATGGTGAAGACGGTATGGCTTCGCGAGCTCAGGTCGTTGCACTTTGTCGCTGCCACCTGGCGTTTCAAGCTGCCGTCCTGAAGCACCTTGATACCCTCGGAAGCGTTTTTGATGTGCTTCTCATCCATGCCCTGGACCAGCGTGGCCGCATGGCCTTTTCGCGACGCATCGTCGTAGATTTTGAGCTTGGCGCTTTCGTCGACGGAGAGGAGATCGCGCAATTCTTCGTTGTACAGTTCAATAAAGGAACATTTGACGCAATGTTCCCGATCGTCTATTTCGAGCTTGTTGAAAAGCTGGTGCAGCACGCGGGGAATGATGCCTGCTTCGCCAGACAACATGCCTAGTGTTTCACTCATATCTCCCGACATGGTGTACGTCTTTCCTGTACCAGTTTGGCCGTAGGCGAAAATGGTGCAGTTGTATCCGGCAAGCATCTAGCGAATAGTGTTAGGCGAGCACCAAGGACGGGTGCCATCCGATTCAAGTGGGAGAACAAGACAAAACATACCTCGTCTAATATCGGCTTGACCGTGTCATCAAACACCATATTCTGATCGGCAGCCTGCGAGTACACGCGATCGAAAATATAGGACTTATTGCTCAAGGCATTAGGACCGAGCATCAAGCCAACGGCCTTGCCCTTGACGCCGTCGGCCTGCACGACGACGGCGCTATTTTCCTTGATCTCGCGCTGACTCCGGCCGCGACATCGGACAACAACCGTGATGTTTGTTTCCTCGCCGCCAACTCCAACACTGACGCTGCCGCCAACGTCGGATTCATAGTCACGTTCCTTGCGCTTTGAGCCCGTGTTGGCAGTCGATATCGAATCAGCTGGCGACGCCGCGCCGGCGCGATCTGGATCTGGAATTCCTCTGGCGACGCTCAGAGACGAGGACTGCTGCCTCAATGATGATGGACGGCCCAGAGGCGGCTGTCTCGAGTGGACGAGACGACTGCCAGCGGCTGGGCCGCGAATAGAGTTGGTTGCTGCTCGACCGAGCTCTCGATCGGACCGTGTGGTTCGTCGAGAAGCCATGATGGCTACGGTCGCGAGGACGCGGAATCGTGACGAGCTTGGTTTCGCGTCGAGAGACAGGGGCGGGTTTGGTGGAGGGGGTGGTAAGGGGGGAGGGGGGGGGAGGAGCTGGCACGATAAAGGGATGCAGGAGGTAAAGCGCGACAAGACGGCAGCAGCCAAGGCGGAGACGCGAAATCGCACAGTCCGTCTCTGTGGTTTGTGGTTTGTGTGGTCGTGTGCTGGATGACGGTCCTTGGTCCAGAGTCCTGAGTCCGTGCTTGGATTCTGACTGAGGTGGGTGGGTAGCCTCAATGTCCCGATGCAGGCGGAAGAGACTGGGACGTGGAGCGACCAGACTTGTCCGCGTGCAAAAAAGAAAAAAGTAAATAGACTGCATGTCCACAGTCCGCCCGCCCCACCGCTGCCACGGGCCGTGTTGCCGGGGCAACCTCTCCCCTGGGCGTTGTTGGGGACCATGACAAAGAAATGGTACTTATCTTTCAAGGCGACTTGCTTCTCGCAATGAATGTTTCGCCGGCCAGCAAGTGCAGACAATCACAGATTCCTGGGGACGATTGGTTTTGTTTACTGACTCGGCCGGGCGTCACCTTGATGCTTGATCTCATTGAACTTGATTGCCCGGTGCAGAAGCAGCAAAGTCCGTCGCCACCGTCGCAGGCGTAACAAAAAGCTTGCTCGGAAATTCTGTATGTACACATATACATACATACTGTATGTAAGTACATACATAGGTACATATGGAGTGTACTCATTTCATCAAGGTGGCATCGTTGCGTACCCGTCGATTCGTGTCCTGCATCTTCCATAGCCGGCCAAATGTCCTCACGGGCTCACTTTTCAATGCAAATCTAATCTAACATGATGGATGGCAGCATCAATCTCTTTCACCCCCTGCTCACTTGGTTTGTGGCGCATGGCGCCGTCATGTTCACATGGCCACTGCAGTCACCCAATACATGGGATACCTTGGACGATCCCGTCCGGAGACGGGCTTGGGCCATTCCCCTGGCTCCATCACACCGCCTCTTGCAAAACCGAGCCATCCTGCATCTGCGTTGTATACATTGTATACCTTTGTAAGTTGTAAGTACCTGTAGCACCCAAGTCTCGTGTCGTGAAAGGTTGTACATGTTCGTGGGGTGCGTTGCGTGTGCAGACTGCCTTCGTGACAGGGTTCATGTTGGTTCATGGTAATTTCTGCGTCACAAGCGGATGAAACATCGTGGACTCTGAAATGAAAACTGAAAAGATGCCTCTGTAGCAGTTGGGAAAATCGATGGACAGATGCGCTTCCGTTTTGGGTCTAGTCACTTGACTGCTTTGATGAACATGATTTCTGCCGGGCCACCATCGCCACTCATCCGCACCTGCCGGCATTGCTAGGAGTGGGGCCGGCCACTGCTTCGATGAGGGCTCCTTCCTCATTCGCCAATGATGTAACGCCCTCGCCCTCGCGGCTTCAAGGCGAGAAGGCGACTCTCAACCTCGGAGGACGTCAGAGGCGAGCCGACCCTTTGTTCACTTCTTGTCTCTTTTCTTTTCTTTTCTTTTCTTTTCCCGTCGTGCCTAGTGCTGCACCTCGCCGTATCCAACATTCCGACCAATACAACCGCTTGTTGGCCACGGCCCATGAGCATTGATGCAAACTTTTCTCCACAATGCCATGGTTGGCACTGTGCAGTTGTCAGACATGGACCTTGACGTCTTCCAAATTCCGGAGCTTCAATGACACCTCGACGATTCGCCGAGGCCGCTGCCCGTTACATACCTATGATTGTCTTTTTTCTTTTCTTTTCTTTTTCTCCTCAACATTTATATCTCAGTGAGCCCCTGCTAAATTTCATTGTTTTTTTAATTTGCGACACACTTGTTCGTTGTCGCAAACCTTTGCACGCTCGAGGATTCCCCTTATTTGACGGCTTGCGCCGCTCAGGGGCACCGCGGCACGCATACTGCTTTGAAGGCACCTTTGAAGGCACCAAGCCCACCCCTTTCTTTCTTTCTTTCTTTCTTTCTTTTTTCTTTCTTCTTTCTCGGAGCATTGCCAAGTCAGTCGAAATAATACAAAGAAATGGCGGAAGCCGCTGCCACTACGTCTGCCCAGCCGACAAGTCCAAAAGGAACCAACAACAGTTGGCGAGATGACCTTGCCGACGATTCCTCGCAACACGACGACGAGAAACATGGACCGCAACCACAACCGCCAGCGCCAGCGCCAGCTCACCCGCATCAAGTCGACCATGATATCGAAGCTTCTGCCGCGTTTGCTCCTGACGTCCCCTCCAAAGAGACTCCCTCGACGGCCACTCCAGGAGCAGTAGCAGAACCAGAAGCAGGACGAACACGACTCGAGACCTTCCTCGTCGTCTTTGCGCTGTGTCTCGTCCTCTTCCTCGCAGCTATTGACATGACAATCATGACAACAGCTGTCCCCACCATCTCGAGCTACTTTGGTTCCAGTCTGGGCTACATCTGGATCGGTTCAGCCTATACGCTGGGGAACGCCATCTTCGTGCCGATATGGGGCAAGATATCTGACATCTTCGGCCGCAAACCCATCCTCATCAGTGCCGTCGTCATCTTCTGGATCGGCTCGCTCCTGTGCGCCATCAGTAACAGCATGGGCATGCTCATTGCTGCGCGGGCGGTCCAGGGCGTGGGCGGCGGCGGCGCCATCGTGCTTCCCAACATTTGTATATCAGACCTGTTCTCCATTCGCAAGCGAGGCATGTATTTCGGCATCCTGGGTTGCGTCTGGGCCGTTGCCTCGGCCTCGGGTCCCGTTCTCGGCGGCGTCTTTACCACCAAGGTCTCGTGGAGGTGGTGTTTTTACATCAACCTCCCGCTGGCGAGCATCGTGCTCGTCATCCTCGTCTTTGTGCTGAAGCTTCACAACCCGCGCACACCCGTGAAAGAGGGCCTCATGGCCATCGACTGGCTCGGCGGCTTGCTCGTCATTGGCGGCACCCTCATGTTCCTCTTTGGTCTTGAGTTTGGCGGCGTGCAGCATCCATGGCGTTCCGCCACCGTTATTTGCCTCATTGTCTTTGGCCTCGTCACCATTGGCCTGTTTGTCATGTATGAGTCTCGCATCGCCAAGTACCCCATCATGCCCGCCTCTCTATTCCGCTACCAGACCAGCATCGCCGCCTTCTCTCTCGCCTTCCTGCACGCCTTTACCTTTATGGGCGCCGCCTATTGGCTCCCATTGTACTTTCAAGCTGTAATGGGCTTCACCTCTCTGCTCTCCGGCGTCTCCGTCCTGCCGTATGTGCTCTCCATGTCCATCACGTCAGCCTTGAGCGGCATCGTCATCAAGCGCACCGGCAACTACAAACTCCCCATCATGATTGGCCTCGCCGTCATGACGCTCGGCATCGGCCTCCTCATCGACTGTGGCGACGACAGAAACTGGGCCAAGATTATTGTCTTCCAGCTCATAGCCGGTATTGGTATCGGACCCAACTTCCAGGCGCCCCTCATCGCACTCCAGACCAATGTCGAACCACGTGACATCGGCGTCGCAACAGGAAACTTCGCCTTTCTTCGTCAGCTAGGCTCCTCCGTCTCCGTTGTCATCGGCGGCGTCATCTTCAACAACCAGATGCAAGCCCAGGCGAGCCTTCTCGAGAGCCAAGTGGGGCCCAAACTTGCCGCCATGTTCACCGGCTCTGAAGCCCCCGCCAATGTTCACGTCGTCACCACCCTGCAAGGCAGTGATGCCGTCGCCGTCGAGCACGCCTACTGGACCGCTCTGAGCAAGATGTACATTCTCTACACGTGCGTGTCCTTTGTCGCCTTTCTCGTGAGCTTCGCCATCACCCAGAAGAAGCTGAGTAAGGACCACACCGAGCACAAGACGGGTCTGCAGTCACTCAAGCATAGAAATGAGGGTCGATGAAGCAGACACAAGATGTATACACGTGAGCAGCAGGAAAAGAGGAAAAGAGAAAAAAGAAAGAAATGGAAACGGGAAACGAGGACGGGAAACGAGCAAGAGACAAAGGAACAGAATCATGGACGCCTCTGACTGGACATGTCATCCAGCTCTTGCATTGGGAGGCAAAATTCATTATCGCACGCTGCATCGTTGGTGCAGTCATCGTTTCGGCCATACCCCCTCTCCGCATTCGCATCATATATACCCAGCATATGCATGTCATGCATGTAATTTGATAGAAGTATGAAAGAATTGGAAATGAAAAGAAGAAAAAAATCTAAAATACCGTAACTGTATTCACGTAATCATTCCTCAGCACCTCAAACACCAACCCTGGGAACCCGAATAGCGTTGTCGTCGAGTCCCCGTTCGCGACGGCCCTTCCGGCGCCGCTCTCTTCCCATCCGCCTAGGAACTCGCAGCTGCTGCCGGGACTGTCGCCCCATCCGCGGTTGAGCACCATGCCCCGTTGCTGCTGGACTTTGTGGCCCGCGGGATACGTAGATTGCCACGTCTTCTTCATGCGACGCGCAATGTCGTCAAAGGGTGTCTCTGACGTGACCAGCTGGTGGGAAGAGTATCCGTCTTTATTGTCTTCATTGTCTTCGTCTCCCTCGTTGCCGTGTTGCTTCTCCTCCCCCTTGTCCTCCTCCTCCTCCAGATAGGCTATGTCCCAGCGGCAGCGGCGGTGGCGGTTGAATTCATAGGAGCCGGGGACGTTGCCGTGCAGGACGAGTTTGGTGGCGACAAGACGATCGTGTTGGTGGGATTTGATGGGATTCTCTGCTTCGTCGGGGGGAGGAGAGAGAGGGCCGGCGGCGGCGGCGGCGGCGGAGGCGGAAGCGCCACGACAGGTCGGGGGTGCCTCTGACGGCGGTGTGGCGGGTGAGAGGAGGATGTCGAACCCGAGGTAGAAGTAGTTGTAGAAGCACTCGCCGGATGCGTTGATGCCGTCTGTCTGCTGGTCGTCAATGGCCTCGTCGTTCCCCGAGTCTTCTGAGCCCGTGTTCATGGACGACTGATCCGTGTCGGTCAGGTCTTCGGGGCGGTGATGAAAATCCCCTGCACCAGTACTGCGTCGACCATGCGTATTGCTCGTTGTGCGCATCTTGTGAATCATCATTTTCTGCTCATTCTTGCGATAAATGGCGTTTGGCGGCCCGAGTTCCACGACAAGCTCTTGTGGCGTTGTTTCCCCGAGCTGGATTCGGAATGCGTTCTTGGTCCATTTGCGGAACAAATCCAGTTTCCCCCCGCCGTGGATCCGCACAAGAGATACTTCGTCGGGATACACGTCCTTTGTGCGTGGAAGCACCGACGTCTGCTTGACGCTGGGAAGTACATCCGTCCAGAGCGTCTGGCGCGCCTCGGCCCACGACGTCCCGCTGAAGACGGCCATTGACGTGGCAACCTGATTCGGATTCGCCGACGACGACAGCAGAGTCACCACGTCCTTGTCCGCGGAATAGGCCGATTTTGCCAGGGAAAAGTTGAAAGCGACGCCTGGGTAGGACAAGACGTAGGTACCGTCCTCTTGGCTCCCGCCCGGGGGCGGAAGGAACTCGCCGGCATACGTCGGGCCCAGCACCCGGTGGTAGATGTGCCGAAAAGTAGGCCCTAGAGAAGACTCTCCGGAGGCGGGAAACGAGCCTGCCGCATTGTTGCCATTTGAGGGGGGCTTGACGAGATCCCTGTCCTTGAATATGATGTGGTTCTTCGTAAAGTCGACCACTTCGATCAACCGCAGCCGCTGCTCCGGGCCATCGAAGCGCAGTCGGATCCCGTTCTGTGGCAGCACGATGCATACCGGCTCCGTCACGGGCTGATCTGGAGAGTAGATGACTTCGAGTTTGGGAAAACGTTGGGGCTCGGCTTTGAGGCGGGTGAGGACATCGTGGAGGGATGCGCCGAGAACTAGAGAGAAGTCGTCATCAAAATACAGCATCTTTTTTATTAAAAGAAAAAAAAAAGAAAATGGAGAGTAGCGGGAGTCCACACGGTGGTTTGACGTACTAAGAAACCCCAGCGCTCGCCCGGGATGCAGCTGCGCCGTAAACAGAGACATGTTGATGCCCTGAGATCAGCAGCAGAGGCAATGGAGAGCAGCTACGCCGGGCCCCCGGGGAGCAGGTTCAACGAGCCGAACGAGTGGACGGGGCAAGAGTGTGGCAAATCTTCCTACCTATGTAGGTAGAAAGGTTGGTGATGCAAAACCACGGTCTTGTTGTGTTTTGATGAGCATCAGGTTTGGCTTGTGGGTGATGGGTGGTTGGAGCTGTGGTGAGGTGAGACCTGAGACCCAGACAGAGACGGGTAGAGAGTGAAGAGAAGCCGGACATGGACGAGGTGGTTGAAGCAACGAACGACCTTGTACGTCAAGGCACTAGCTAGAGCGGGCTGTCACGAGTCTGGTCTGGTTGGACACCTGCTGGCAAGTGAGGCAACAGGCTTGTAGCCGCTGGTCGCCACTAGTAGCCACTAGTAGCCACTAGCATTGTTTCTACTGTCAGCTACACGGATTTACATACTTGCATAAATATGTACCCGCCGCTTGGGAGCGCAAGGGAGCCATGGAGGGGCAGCTGGGCAGCTGGGTGGGCAGCTGAGCAGTCGAGTCACTGGTCAACATCAGAACGTTGAGAGCCCCACCAGCTGACAAGCAGCGAGCAGCGAGCATTGTGACTTTACAATAGGTTCAGGTTGTTCCAAACATTTCGCTACATAATCTCGGTGCAAAAGATTTCGGAATTACTTCTAACCCACTGTGTCCCCATGAACCTACAATACTTTAGCTTGTAGGTAGTCCCGGGAGCTTTTTACAGCAAAATCATATGGCAAAATATCCGGAATCACCCGTGCTCACTGAGAAGCTAGGTAGTCGGTAATTGGTCAATGAATGAGTGATGATCAACAGACAACTTGTGCTGCCTGCACGACACGACGCGCTTGCACTGGTCAATCGAACTGTCAAGCCTAGGTAAAGCACTGGCAGTGAACCAGGCCCTTGAAATGATCATTGATAACAGTACACGATGCACCCACTAGATGCATACATAGGTACATACATACATGCATATGTACTTGGTAGGCAGTAGGTGAGTAGTAGGTGGGTAGATGGTAGGTAGATTGACAAGTCCCTGGGGAAAGGGGCAGCGTCTAACCAGATATTATCATACACGGAATAGTATCTCTCACCACTCCTCAACCTCCCCCTTTTTCGGCCCCTGCATGCGAACCACCTTGTCGCAGTTGAGCAGGCAGAGAGGATCCAACGCCTTCTTGATCTGCTCGGACGAAGTATCAGCCAAGTGGCAGTGAGGAAAGAAGGGAAAGAATGGCAAGAAAAAGAAGAAGAAGAAGAAAGAAAAGAAAAGAAAGAAAAAAAGAAAGAAAAAAAGAACGTACCTGTCGCATAGCATCAACCGTCGACTCACCGAGCTCGTGAGGCAGGTAATCCCTCTTCACCAGCCCAACGCCATGCTCACCCTACTCAAATATCAGATTCCATGCGCCTCGAAAGTGCCCAGGCATGGGGCAGGGGTTGCAAAACTCACTGTGACAGTGCCTTCCAATTCAATGGCTCGCTTGACCATCTTGTGAATGACTGCCTCGGCTTTCGTGCGTTGCACCGCGCTGTACGTCAAGATAGCTACGGCAAAGTTGTCAGTACCAGCGATTGCCGAGCACGTCTCGACGACTACTCACTGTGAAAATTACCATCGCCCACGTGCCCGACAATGGACCCCGTCAGACCACTCTTGCGCATGTCCTCCTTGGTCTCCTCAATCAGCTGGGGCAAGCGGCTCATGGGCACAGCTACATCGCCGGTCCACACCCTATCTCCCTCCTTCATGACCGACATGGTACTCCAGAGGGCCTCCTTTCGCGCGCTCCACAGCTCGTCCTGCTCGTCCTGGCTCCTGGCAAACTCGAAACTCTTGCTTCCGGCCTGTCTCGCCAGCCCCTGGACCTGTGCAATTTGCTCCTTGACACCAGCGGCAGTGCCGGCGAACTTGAAGAACAGGGTCGGCGCCTCTTGCCAAGACCGCGACGTCATTTCCGCAGCGTTGATGTACTTCATCTGGTTATCGTCCAGAATCTCCACGGCAGCGACGGGTACGCCCTCGCCGACCACTTTACTGACGCAGGTGGCCGCATGGTGGATGGACGGGAACGTGCACACGGCGACACTAGTCGCCATGGGCTTGACGGTAACCTTGAGCGTCGCTTCCGTCACCAGCCCAAGGGTTCCCTCGGACCCGATGAACAGCTTGGTCAAGTCGTATCCCGCCGAGCTCTTTCGAGGCCGTTGTCGGGTCTTGATAATGGTTCCGTCGGCCATGACCACGGTCAAGTTCAACACCCACTCGCGCATGGTGCCGTATCTGTAGGCATTTGTTCCGCTACAACCCGTGCCCACCATACCACCAATCATAGCTCCTGGGCCAGGATCGGGAGGGAAAAAAAGGTTCTCCTTGGCGAGGTCATCGTTCAGCGTCTCCCAACCAACTGCGGGCTGGACAACGACATCCAAATCGTCCTTGTGCAGAGCAAGAATCTTGTTCATTCTGCCAAAGTTGATCGAGATGCCCTTTCTCGTCTGCGTGTAGTGTCCCTCCAAGCTTGTACCGCCACTGTAGCCAACCACGGGGATGCGCCGCTGGTGGCAGATCTTCATAATCTCCGATACTTCTTGGGTGCTTCCAGGGTAGACGACGCAGAATGGTTTCTCATCTGCTTTCGGCAGATGCGTTGACCACGCCGATCCGCTGTGGTGCTCGATATCCGTCTCGAGCGTGCTGACATTTTCCTTGCCCAGGATTTTGACAAAATCGGCCCAGGCGGCCTGCATGTTTTCGAGTTTGGTATTGTGCTTGGGATTGCTGGCCTTGGACAGAGGTAGAGTCGACGAGGGATCGGGCTCGCGCGGCCAGAATGTGCCGAGATAGTATGCGATACTAATGCTTGAAAGGAAGACTTTTTTTTTTTTCACACCAGTTTTCTTCCTGTTAGCCATATCTCTTGCTCGTAGCCTCTTCCCGCTCCCGTTCTCTGAAATGCTAAAGCAACGTACGAAAAGTCACCATCCAATTTCTGGACGGATCCGTCATGTTCCTCCACCGTTCGTATTGCTCGCGCTGTTCTCGCTCTCGACGCAGTCGCGCACCAATACTACCCATGACCTGTCCCTGAAATGACCTTCCCAGCTTCATCTCGTTGCCCTGACGCGGAGGCTCCGGTTTTTGTGGCTCAATCTCGGTGGCGTAACATCGAGTTGTCGCCTGGCCGTGGAGGATACGCGCCGCCGCGAAGTTGCTGGTGTTGCAGGTCCGCCGCAACCTTTGCACCGTCCGGAGTTGCAGTTGCGCCATTGTGAAGTAGGTGACAGCAGTGTCCGTCAGTTCACTGCGTCCAACGGGACGATAAAGGCGCGTTTGGAACTTTTCTGGTTTCGAGCTTTGGATGTGCGATCCAATGCTCCGTGATCACATTGTACCAGTTCTCGTCTCGGATTTTTTATCTGGCCATCTGGTTGGTCGCAAGCTTCTTCAAAGTCTCCACACTCCACGCACAGTTAGCACGGACTGCGGCGCAACGTGCTGTTTGATTGGCTCGTTACTGGGTAAGTTAGAACGCACCAGATCAGTGCGATCAACCCAGCCAATCTGCAATCTCTCCCCATCCGTCACCACCAGACCACACCAGACCACAAAAACATCCACAATAAGCATTGGAGCACAGCGCAATCCAGCACTCTTGCCCTTGAAGGAATCATGGCCTGGGTCAAGCAAGAAAGAGCCCGGCGTCCGGCGTCGCACAAACTCGACGCAACACGATAAAACTGGCTGGTGCAGCGCCGTTCTCGCTCGTCTCTATTCATCATCCCTTTCTATCACCCCAGGCAGCAACACCCTCGATGGACCGCGAGCCGACCAAGCTGACGGGCGAGCATGCCGGAAGCATCACGCCATTGCCGTTATCATCGCCATCGCCATCGCCATCACTGTCCCGCGACGGAGAGATGGCTTCCGTGGTGCCTGTGTCGGCCCAGGCGAAGCAGCGACCCGTCGTGATGCCCGCGCTCCAGAAGGGTGCCATCCCGGCAACGAGCAAATGGGAAATCTGGTCGTGGTACATGTACTATGTGGGCGCAAACGGCCTCGCCCTCTTCAACTTCGGGCCCACGGCCTTCCAGAACCTCCTGTCCCAGGCCGCCGGTGAGTCGAAACTCTTGTACTTTGCAGGCCGCGAGCGCGACGTCAACAGCATAGTCCTTCTCTGCAACGGCATCTCGTTTGCCATCCAGGGCGCCTTGTTCCTCATCATCGGCTCCTACGCCGACTTTGGCACCGGACGACGATGGGTCCTGTTGATCTGGTCTGTTGCTGCATACGGCATCGGCTTCGGGTGGATTGGTGTGCACGAGGCGGAGCAGTGGAAGGTCGGCGTCGGTCTTTACATCGTGGGCTTGATCGCGTATCAACTGACCCTCACGTACTGGACGGCGGCGTTCCCCTCGCTGGCCCGCAATACCCCACGTCTGTCGGACGCGCGCACTGCGTACGAGAACGGTGACATCACGCGGCAGGAACTCGATAAGCAAGACGAATTGGAGCGCAGCAGGCTGAGCAATGTCGGCTTCTGCATCCAGTCCGTGGGGGAGGTCGTCATCCTCGCCATCATTGTAGCCATCATGTTTACTCTCAAGGTGGACGAGAGCACTGCCAACAACAACTGGGGCTTGTCGGTGCTCATCACCTTTGCCACGGCCTGCTGGCTCGCCCTCTCCCTTCCGTGGTTTGTTCTTGAAAAGACGCGTCCGGGGCTCCAGACGCCGCGGGGGAAGAACATTGTCACTGCCGGTCTCTGCCAGTTATACGAGGCCCTATCCCAGATCTGGAGGCTGAAGCAGAGTCTCATCTACCTGGCCGGGTATTTCTTCCTCGGAGACTCTCTCAACACGACCGTCACCGTCATTGCCACGCTCCAAAACGACGTGGTGAGCTACAACATCCTGACGCTGACATATCTGCTCATCGTCGGCATCGTCGCACAGGCCATCGGCATCGGGGCCTTTTGGATGATCCAACAACGCCTCAACCTCAGCGCCAAGACCATGTTCAACGCCATCATGGTGTTCATTGTTCTCCTAGACGCCTGGGGCATGGTCGGCAACTGGACCGACCGGTTCGGTTTCCACAACGTCTGGGAGGTATGGGCATACCAGGCCTTCTACGGACTCCTCGTCTGTCCCTGGTACAGCTACTCCCAGATCATGATCAGCTCCGTCACGCCCCGCGGCCACGAGTTCCTCTTCTTCTCCGTCTTCAACATCATCGGCAAGGCCTCCAGTCTCCTCGGGCCCCTGATCAGCAGCGCCATCATCGACGCCACCCCGGGAGGCACGAACAACAGCGCCGCATTCTACTTTTTATTTGCGCTCAGCCTGGTCAGCGCGGTGGGCATCTGGGCGTTTCTTGATCTGGAAAAGAGCGCTGCGGAGCAGGAGGACTTTTTGCTGCAGGAAAACAGGAGAATCTATGGTGAACATAATGATGATGATGACGATGATGCAAGGAATGGGTGTGCCGCTCAGGGCGAGTTGGCCAAGGAATGACACGTCTCCGTCTATATAATCTAGAGCGTGCATGAGATGAAACGAGCGTTGTGCTATTTTTTTCTTGTTTATATATATATATATATATATATATATACATCATGGCATAGAAATACAATGAACGATGACGAATCTTTTATTGTTTTCCTTTATTTTCCACCGCAATCCCACGTAATATATCGATCAATACGCCACATTCCTCTCATCCCTTCAAGACCACCCAGAACAAAAACGCCATCCATGCATCTTAGATAACTCTACTCTATGTAATGAGCGCGCCAACGCCGTGCAATCCAGTTTTGAGGGGTGGCTTTGTCCGGAAAAGTACGCGGCCGAGCAGGCAGGCTCTTTGAGGGGGGAAAAAAGAAAAGAAAAAAGAAAAAGGGATATGGAAAAAAAAAATCAGAAGAAAAAGAAAACAAGGGAAATAGAGGAAAATGAAACGAAAACCAGGAAAAGGAGGAACAAAGTGGGAGAGAAAAGGAATTCACGGCCAATTTTTAAAGTTTATTGGTGGTGGATGTTCTACAGAAACAGGATGACTTGACTGGCACGTCGGCGATATCCAACGCCCTCCTCAGCTGGGGTTCCAACGCCTTGGCCTCGGCCGTGCGGTCCAGACGCACAAGACACTCGTGGTAGCCGTGCAGGGCCCATACGTTGTTGGGGTGGCGGTGCACACGGGGCAGGGAGTCGTCGAGGCCAAGATCGGCCCTGTAGATGGCCATGGCGTCGTGGACGTGGTTCTGCTCGAGGAGGAGCGCGCCGTAGGCGTGGCGGACGGGCTGCATCCAGCCCCATGGTTCGTCAAAGGGGAGGCGGTCGTAGCGGAGGATGGCTTCGCGCAGATGAGCAAAGGCGGAAGCGTAGTTGCCGGAGCGGTATTCGATTTCGCCGTTGAGAAGGGCCTCTGCAACGTCAAGGATGCGGACGCACTTGTTGTTGAAGAGGGTGCGGGAGGGCTTGACGAGGGGCACGGCCTTGAGGAAGAGGTCTCGGTGGTGGTTTGCTTCGTTGACGCGGTTGAGGGCCGCGTAGGCGATGCCCTTTGCGTAGTGGAGGATGGCGGTGGTGACGCAGTAGAGGGCCTGGTCGGGGGGGAAGGACAGCGAGAGGATGTCGTGCCAGCGGCCGAAGCGGACGAGGGCGTGGACGCGCATGGCGAGGAAGGCCTCGAGCCAGTCGGCCATGGGGGGCGATTCCACGCGCAGGAGCTCCTCGGAGATGGACGCCTCGAGCATGTCGACGGTTTCGAGGGCCACTTTGGACTGGCCGGAGAACATGGCGCTGTAGATGCGGAAGTGGTAGTCGTGGCTGCGGTAGAGGGTGTAGAAGTTCATCGGGCCCTCGCGCTTGAGGAACTTCTCGTCGGCGGCGATGGCGTCGGCGTTGGCGGTCACGGCGCGCGTGTAATCGCCGACGAGGATGTCGAGGTGGCTGGGCATGTGGTTCAGGTGTCCCGAGTCGGGTACGAGACCACGCAGCTTGTCGGCGGCCGGCATGCCTGCTTCGGGAGTTTGTGACATCTCCATGAGGTGGATGTACAGATGGAGCAGTCCCGGGTGCTGGTCTCCTCCGGGCTGCGATGATGCTTCGTCCAGCACGCGTTTGATTTCCATGGTTCGTGCCCCCTCTGCCGGCTTGCCTGTCTTGATGTCCCAGAGCTGCCATGGCGTCAGGTTCATCATGGCATCGGCATACAGCGCGGCCACGTCGAGATGCAGCGGAAAGTCAGCCGCCACGGAGCGCATGGCATCGGCGTATTCACGGTTCCAGATACAAAAGTCTGGCTCCAGGGGAGCCTCCACGCGCGGGTAGCGGAAGTGAATGGCGTCAATGAGTGCCTTTTCCACGGGGGCGGCGTTTCCAGACAGAGCTTTGGCCTGTTCCACGGCCTCGTGAGTCCTCCTGGCCGTGGTGCTCCGCTCTCTTCTGCCAAAGAGCTCCCATGGCTTGTTGTAGTTGGGGCCCAGGGCATAGGCGAGTCCCCAGTAGGCAATGGCACACGTGGCATCGTGTTGTATGGCGGTTTGGAAGCACTTGGCCGCTTCGTCGTGGTTGAAGCCGTAGCACCAGACCAGGCCGCGGTTGAACCACGTCTGGGCGGCGGGACTGGACGTTGTGATGGGCCAGTGGTGCGTGCCGAGGTCGTAGTAGTTGTCTTTGCTGTCGTCACTGTTGTTGCCGTTGCCGTTGCTGCCTTCGCTGTCGTTGCCGTCGTTGCCGTCGCTGATGCTGGTGCTGATGGGGACTCTGGAGAGGTTCTTGGGCGTGCCAGAGAACGACATGCTGAGGGGAAAGTCAAGAGTCAAGACTCGACAGGGATGAAAAAAAAATCTGTATTCAGAGAAGAAGGGCCAAGGCCATGTGAAATGGAAAAGACGACAAGATGGCCGCACTGGAAAAGAAGCGTGAGAGGTCGAGTTTGGAGACCAGTTAAATGGCTGAACGATTGAATGACCAGATCGATATTCGGCCGAGTGTACTGAGTGTATTGGCCCATGTGGCAACGGAGTCGGAGGCCGGTGAGCCAATCAACGTCATTGCTGATCAGTGACGGCACCTGGCGACCAGCTGTTGACCGCCGCGTGCTCCTCCCTGCTACGGTTGATCTATCTTCCATCTTTACTAGTCTCTTCTTTTTTCCTTTTGCATCTCCTCCCATTCCGCTCCTTTCCAAGTACATCAAAGCAATTGCTACCTCGGCGTCTTGGCGCATCAGGCATCACGCATCACGCATCACGCATCGACCTATTATCGAACAAAAGACCGAAACAAGCGGATGCAGGCGCTACGGGACCGATGTCGGGGTCAAACAAGCTCCTCAGTCACCGCAAGATCATTCAGGGTACAGGATGCTCCCAGTTTGATAACATGCTGCGATGCTTTGCTACATACATTCTCAAGTCGTAACTCCTGACTCTGACTGTCATGTCCTCTCAAATTTGCAGGACTCATCGATCAATTATACGCTTCTTGATGCACGACCCCGCTCAAAGCACCATTCCCCAAGACTCTCTCTCTCTTTTTTTTCTTCCTTTCTTTCCTTTCTTTTTTTTCTCAATACACATATCTAAATTGTGGAATCTGCTTGTCCGTCATGTCCGTCAAGTTCACCATGACTCCTTGTCTTGCCCTGTCAAATGCGGCTATGTCGTCCGCGCTAATACGTTGATCGCGGCGCCTATTCTCCCACATGAGATAGAAGCGAATCACCCAGCACAAGGCAAACGCAATCGCAAGGCATATTATGAGAGCCAAGAAGCCCGACTGGTACGTGGGGTCTTCTCTCGCAAAGAAGAGCTGGGGACCTATGATGTTGCCGACACAATAGGCTACGAAGACCTGCCATGTCAGAGTTAGCTCTTGCCGTACAATACATGCATTTTTTTTCCTCCTTTCATATTTTTTTTGGCCTTTCATATTTGGGTCATACTGCAAACCGAGTCTACAGGGGATGTTGGAGAGAAATTGCGTCACGTACCAAGGCATTCACAGTTGTCTTTTTGGTAAAGCCTCCAAAATTCGCAGACAGGAGCGACATGATGAGCGGAAAGTTGGCGGCATAGGATGCAGACAAGACAGTTCCGGCGAAGCGCGCCCACTTCTGCCCCCTGGAAATATAGCGCACCATGGCGGCTCCTGTGACGGCGAGGGCCAGATTGAACGCCATAAAGTATGTCCTTGCGTTATGGAAGTAAGAGCTGCCGCCTGTGCCAAGTGGCACGAGGATTAGCTGCAAGAGAAAGCCTACGTTTCCGAGCAAGAGAGTGTCAAAGGTACTGAAGCCAAAGCCTTTAATGACAATGCTGGAGAACTATAGTTCGGAATTGTTAATAAATGACCCTGGCAAAGGCTTTACTATCTTCCTATCTCCAGACGACCAGGAAGACTGGACAGCCAGGAAGGTAAGGATGCAAGGGGGTGGAGAGAAAGGGGGTGAAGAGAAAGGGGGTGAAGAGGAAAGGGGAAGGGGGGGGGATGGATCAAAGAAGAAGAAACTCACAGCCGTTACAGCACCATTCGGGATGTTCGACGCTAGTGTCTCTACCACAATCAACCAAGTCTTCACATCCAACAATGCTTCTCTCACCTGGTTCCACTTGACCCGGTTATCCTTAATACCCGTCATGTTGTCCTTGACCCGAATCACAGCCTTGGTGCGGTCTTGGGCGCGCAAAAACCGCGCCGTCATGGGTGTGTCCGGCAACAGGAGGAAGACTACGGCGGACCACGCCACGGTTACACCGCCAAAGATGAGAAATACGGCCTTCCATGGCTCGATGGAGTGAATGTGGCCGATGCCATATGCCAGTAGGCTGCCAAAGATGCCAGCAAAGGTGGGACCCATGAACCATGCCGCATGGCGAAGAGGCTGTTCGGAACGCTTATACCACATTGAGACGACAATGGTCAGGCCCGGGGCGATGGCTGATTCGGCCACGCCCAGAAAAAATCGGTTAGCGAGGAGGCCGCTTGCATTGAAGCACGTGGCTGTGAGCATGACTATGACGCCCCAGATCAAGCTGTGTTTTACATGCGCGGTCAGCTATTTTCCGGCCACTGAGGCAAATGTCCTGGTTCTTGGAAGACAAAGAACGGGGAATCGGCGAGGACAAGACGGGTGATGGTGCACGATTGTGAAGGGTGTTGGGGGATTGGACTCACATGGATGCGGCAATGACCTTTCCCACCTTCCAGCGGACCATGAGCACGGCGGCCCCGTACGACGCAACGAGATATCCAAAGTAGTAGATTGCGCTGGCCCACGAGTATTGGGACCCCGTGAGATGCAAGTCGGTTCTGATGCCCAAGATGGCAGTGGCGCCAAGGCAAATCTTGTCGAGAAACTGGAAGAAGTAGGACAGGGCCATGACGGGGAGCAGCCTGCGAACACACGAACATGCGAACATGAGCAGGGGACATTAGTATGACAATGCAACCGGCAGGACATGCTCTCGGACATCCAAAGGTTCGCCATGTCAGGACATCGCAAGAAACTCGCAAACGCACCATCGATCAATCTTTCTTAGAATCCGCTTATCCTCCTCCGGAGTCAGCGTCTCGTCGTACGTGGCATCAAATAGTCCATCTTTGGTGGACGCGACGCTCGAGTTGCGCTCAACATGTATTGTTGCCGCCATGATCAGTGTCTTTTGTACGTGTGCGAAAGAGAGAAAAGGCTACCAGAAAAGTGGAAGTAAAGAAGAGGCAAACGTATATCACAGCGTCATGGAGAAATCGACGATAATGCGTTTACACATGGTAAGTTAAGGTCGTTTCTTCCTTTAAGAAATACTCGTCTTGAAGTAGTCCTAAGTCGTTGCTAGTTTTTTTCTTTTTTTTTCCACCATCGAGGGCACACGCATGCATCTCAACTCTTTCATCACACATCCAAGGCCGTGTAACTCGTGGCGACAATATCGAGTTGCACCAAAGGGAGGGGATTCAGTAAATTTGCCCACATGAAGGAAGAAAAAAGAAAAGAAAAAGGTCCTCGGCCAGCGCCACGGACCTGTGGCCGGGTGGCTTTGTTATGGGTTCTAGGTAAAACTTGTATACTTGACGTTTGTGCCTAAAAGCTAAATCTAAGTAAGTATTTTTTTTTCTTTGGTTGTGGTTTTCATCTTTTTTTCACCATCGTACCTCTTTGGTGCGGAAACGGCTACAGGTCCACACCCCGCCATGCGTATATGATCACAAAGAGTGAGTCGTGGTAATTTTGCCAAACGATGAAGAACTATACAAGTGCGTACGACGTGTAGTCTTCTCGGCATTAAAGCCATACATACTTATGTATAGTTTGAGTACTATTCGCCAAGAACAAGTGTACGTTATATCACAAGAGCACAACAAGCCACGTTTCACGGTATCCCCCCCGGAAGAATCCATCAAGCATCACATCCCCCCCCCCCCCACGATATTATCCCCGCTCGTACCGCAAAGGGTAACGCGGGGACTTGCTGCAGATTAAGACCAGAACGCCACATGCACATGCACGCCCGCAGGCAGAAACATTGAAGACGGTTAGACGGTTTCCCGCTCCCGACGTCGGAATCGGGCTGGACTCTGGAGTGGTAAGCGGAGGTCCCTCCTCGCTTCTTATTTGCGGAGTTTTGCAGAAAAAAACACCACTCGCACAGGGAAGAGTTTGTGTCTGTGATGTTTTGTGCGGGCCACGTTGTCTTGCATATGACGAGGCGTTGGGAGTTGGCCAATGGTGGTTGTGGTGGCGTCTCGGAAGGCAGTTGACGGGTGGAGGTAGCTCCGGGATTTTGTGTCTGCATCACTTTTTTGTTTTCTTATTCTATTCTCTCTCTTTTCTTTTTGTTATTTCTCTTCCTTTTTCCTCTAAGGGTTTTTTTTTTTTTCTGTCATCTTTGCTAGACGCTGAAATGGCTTCACGCGTCGATAAGAAACTCAGCACTCTAGTCGTGTCTAGGCAATTAGAAACCTGCCCAAGCTACCACTGCGACGAGGTCCAAAAGAAGGCTGCAGCTCTCACCACATGCTATAACCACAACAAGGACATGGCGTGGGCGGATTCAGAACGCAAAGAGATAGATTCGATGGATTTGTTTTTTTTTGTTCTCAATTCCTGCTTCTGCTTGCCGCCATAGGCCATGGTTCGCTAACTTTCGCCACCTCTGGAGTCTGTCCCCATCATCGATGCCTTGAAATTCCGAGGTCTTACTTGGGATGCTGCCTGGAAAAGGGTGCTAAAAATATGCCCGCGTCGGAAAGTTCCCGTCGGAAAACCCTCCGACTCGGATGGACGGGGTTCTTCAACACAACTGAACAGGAAGAGACCGGGAGATCAAGCCTAGAACTTGGGCGCCGTGGCACCGTCGCCGACCTCTCGGGCCTCCAGATGTCCTCTCCTTGTCTGCCATCTCACCTTTGTTGATGCCTTGTTCGCGCAAGGCAGCCAGGATACGGGCCACGGCGTGCCACCATGCGCCAAGCAAGCCTAGTCCGTAGAGTCAGAGTGCTCGGCGATGTCCAGATTCATTTTTTTTTTCATGCGGCGAGTTCCGTTGACTTTGAATGTCGGCGATGTTGAGTCTGGGTGGAAGTTGGAGTTGGAGTGTTGTGACGTTGATGGGCTTATCTCAGTGACGGTTGCAACATGTACATTTTTATTTAATTTTTTTTTATTTTCTTTTCTATTTCCTAAAAGAACTTGAGAGTCTATTTATTTATTTTTCTGTCGCTTATGTATTTATTTTTTTTTTTTCCTTCCTTGTTTTCTTTTCCATCCCCCTTCCTCTCCTTCACACAACATTCTCAAAAACAACCCCCCCCCCCCGCTTCTTCCCCCTCCATCCACCAACGGAGGAATAAACAAGCCACGTGGGCTCCGGCCTTCCCATCGCCGTCATGTGGGGCTAGACCGGTCCAATCAGCCCTTGACGTCCCGAACAGCACCAAAGAGGTCGCCGACATCCGATACACAATGTGGCACGAGATCCCCACCATTCCTTGCCACGTGAACACCAACCATCTTTTCAGCAGCCTTACGTGGCCCCGATCTCGCTGCTCACCCGCACTTCATCACACAGTGCGCGGTATATGCCGGTACCATAAGCTGCCAAGACA
This sequence comes from Claviceps fusiformis PRL 1980, assembly GCA_000223055.1. Taxonomy (NCBI): domain Eukaryota; kingdom Fungi; phylum Ascomycota; class Sordariomycetes; order Hypocreales; family Clavicipitaceae; genus Claviceps; species Claviceps fusiformis. Next base: position 26,898 of record AFRA01000016.1, read on the forward strand.
TGTGCTGTTCCACAATTTCCGCCGGTCGAAATTCCAAGTCCCTTGTACCTACGAGGCTAGATACCCGGAGACCTCGCAGTGTTCCACTAAAAACAAAGGGAGTCTCTTGGTCAAATTCAGCCCCCGCTCCGCGACCAGGTTAGCGCCATGCACTCCACGCCGCCGGCCCGAGCCGACGATACGTAATGTCGAGGACAACCCTGCGGAGCAGGGGGGGTGGTTAGCCCGGCCTTGTCTGGTGGATGAAACTACAAAATTGGCGAGAGACGAATATATACGTATATAGGTAGAGAAAAAAAACGCAGAACAAGATAAAGAAATAGAAAGAAAGAAGGAACGAAAAAGAAAAAGGAAAGAAAAGGAAAGAAAAATCGCATTGGCTTCATGTATTTTATGTACATTATTTTTCCCCCAGTAAAAAAACCCCTACACATCACCTACACATCCTCTACACGCCCACGGAAAATACCTCCATCTTGGCCTCTCCGCCCCCCACCGACCGCACCAGCACATGCGATCCGTCCGACGACAAGGCACACACATCGCCGCCTTCCCGGCAGCACGACCGCCCGGATCTGCAACGCCCTGCGCAGCGCGGCCTTCTCGCGCCCCCCGTTGGCCGACAGCGCAAACTTGGTCACCGTGACGGTCTGCCGGCGCGAGAGCAGCGAGCCCGTCACGTCCATTCTCGTAAACAAGCCCGTGTCCTGGTCGTGGGCCAGCTCGGTGGGCTGGGCGGGAGGCGCGGAGGACGCGACGCCGACTTGCCACTTCTGGGAGAGGCTGAGCTCGGGGGGTGGGAGGATGGCGACGATTTGGCCTAGACGGGCGTTGAGGAGGCATGTCCTGCCGGGGGCGGGGCCGGTGTAGTCGGGGAAGGAGACGAGCCATTCCTGAGGGGTGGGGAAGTGGAAGTCGGCGGCGAAGGGGACGATGGGTTGTGAGGAGGAGGTACTGCTGTTGCTGCCGCTTTTGGGGTTGCTGTTGCTGAAAAACTTGGCCGAGCAGGGAAGACGGGTACGCCGAATGGGCCTATCGGCCTCGCCTTCCACGCTGTACACGCCGATCGAGATGCTCGGCGGCGCAGCGTCCCAGCTGAGGGTTTTGGCCGGACCGGCGCAGGTAATCAAGTGCTTGCTGTCCGGGGCGAAGCGAATCGCCATGGCCTGTCCCGGGGCGGGTTTCTCGAACCGGATCCGCCGTCGCACATGATTCGCGCGATGCGCCTCCGCCTCCTCCTCGCGCAGAGAAAAGACCTTGAGATAGCCGTGGCCCTTGTGTGCCGCTGCGCCTGCGTCGGCGCCCGCCTGCCCCAGCACAACAACCATGCTGTTGTCCTCGGAACAATGAGGCTTGTTGCCATCCGTCGCCGACAGCGCATACTCGAGCCGCACCCATCCCGTATCGGCATCCACAATGAGCAGCCGGCGCTGCTGCTGCTGCTGCTGCTGCTGCCGCGAACCCCCCCACGAAGCCACCACGCACAGCAGCCGCCCATCGGGCGAGGGCCGAAACCCCTCCCCGAAGCGCAGGGGCTCCTCGTCGCCCTGCACAAGCTGCGACGAGTTGCCGTGGAGTTCCCAGAGGAGCGCATCGCGCCGCGCGTCGTACACCTGCAGAATCTTGCTCGTCGCGAGCGCCACTCTGAGCTGTTGCGAGGGGCCAGAGGCGAAGCAGCGAGCGCGAAGGACGGCCTGGCCGGGCGGTATGCTCGGCAGGATGCTGCAGACGAGCGTTGGGGTGGAGCTCCATTTCTTGCTTGGGGTTTGGGGTTTGGACGCGGTGCCGCCGTTTTTGCTACTGCGGATTAGAGTCTTGTCTGGTGCATGGTGTGAGAAGTTGGTAGGCCTTCGGGTAGGTCGAGAGGTACCTTTGTGAGGAGCCTGCAAGCGCCGGGGGAGAATGTCCCATGCGGCTGCGGCTGCTACTGCTACTTCTTCTCCTCGTCGGTAGCTCCGTCTGCTTCTCGTCACGGTACGACATAAACGGCCGCTGCTCTCGCGTGTTGTCGTCGTCGTCGTTGTCGTTGTCGTTGTGGTCCTCGCCGCCCATGGCAGCTTCGTACGGCGGCGGCGCCAAGTCTGACGGTGCAGCAGCGGCCGCCCCGTGCAGACTGCCAGAGCGCCTGGTCCTGGTCATGCTGAGCTGCCGGGATGGGGTTTCTCGAAAATCAGCGCCAGCGGATTGCTAACGGTGTGGGAGATGAGGTGGCATGACGGAGCGAAAACGTGAGATGGGACGGATCCAGCTGAGCAAAGACATCAAAGAAACGGTCGAGGACTGAGATGAGCCAAGTGGATCATTGCTGCCGGTCTAACCAGTTCTGATGGGGCACAGGGCCTCGTGAAGTGGGGCAACGAGAGCATCCATGATCCAGCCCCACATTTGCGAGATGCAGAAACAGAATCTGGGGAATAAGAGGAGAGGTGTGCCCATATTAATCATCATCATAATCACGATTCACGCTCACTTCCTTCCGACCTCCCAACTTCCAAGCCTTTACTGCAAATGCTCCACCCGGACATTATCAAACACAGCCTCCGTCTCAAACACCCTCACGCCATTCCTCCCGCTCGCATACGTCCCATCCGACACATGCAGCTGCGCGGCCGTCGAATCGCCCGCCCTTCCATGATGTCCATGATGTGCAAGTGCGTTTTTATTAGTTTTTTTTTTTTTTTTCCCTAAGTCTTAGGTTTCCGTGGCAAGAGCTTGGGAGCACGCACGGGGATGGAGAGCTACTGCCTGACGTCACATGTGCAAGCTCATCATCACTTGTCGGAGGGGCACAGACGGACAAACCACCAGAAAAAACCAACATTCCACATCTACCCTACGGAGAACGTGGCATCATTTCGAGCAAATTTCTCTCTTCTTTAATTCCAACTTCCCCCCTTTTCCCCGCCAATACAACATCCTCCCTACTTCCTACTTGGCCGTATACCCCCCATCCACCATCAACGTCGTCCCCGTCACATACGAGCTCCGGCCGCCCGCCAGAAACAAGACCCCATCCGCAATCTCCTCGGGCCGCCCCAACCTCCCCATGGGCGTCTCTTCCACGGCGGCCGTCATCGTCCCGCGAAGTTCCCCATCGAACCGTCTCAGCAGCGGCGTATCCGTGTACCCGGGGCAGATGGCGTTGATGCGCAGCCCCTGCCCTGCGTAATCGATCGCGGCAGACCTCGTCAGTCCCACGACGGCGTGCTTCGAGGCCACGTACGCCGCCGTCGAGGGCTTGCCGCGCGCCCCCAGGATGGACGCCAGGTTGATGATGGATCCGCGCTGGCAGCGCGCGCTGCTCACGCCGCCGTCGCCGTTGCCGTCGTCGTTGCCATCGTCGTTGTCCTCGTTGACGAGCGACGACACGAGCGGCTCCTGCGCGAGCATGATGCGGGCCGCCGCGGCGAGGACATAAAACGTCCCGTCGAGATTGATGCCCAGCGTGCGCTTCCATCCTTCCGAGGTCGCTTCCGCGGCGCCGCCCGTCGTGCTCGCCACGCCCGCCGCGTTGACGACGTAGTCGAGACGGCCGAGCCATGCGGCCGCCTCGGCGACGACGTGCTGCACCTGCGTCTCGTCGCGCACGTCGAGCACGTACGTTGCCAGCCGCGGCGGCGACTGCTTGTTGTTGGCCATGCCAGATATCTCCTTTTCGAGCTCCGCCTTGGTCGTCTGCAGCGCCTGCTCGCTGATGTCGACGAGGGCCACCCCCGCCGCGCCTTCTCTGATGAATGCCCTGGCGCATGCTTTGCCGATGCCGGATGCGGCGCCGGTGATGAGTGCGAACCCGCTGACGTCCATTTTTGGATTTCCCTTCTTTGCCTCCTGTGTCTGTCTTGTGTACTGTTTGCGTGGGATTGAGTCGATGTTTTGTATAATAGGTGGCTTGTTAGCAGGATGTCTGTCCCAGGTCCCGCGTCAAAAGAACATTTCTTCAAACCCGACCATTGACCAGACCAGATTGGAAACATAGTTGGGTGGGCACCTCTTCCCATTTTATTGCCTACCTAGGTAAGCAAGTAGGTGGGTGACACATTGTCCGACAGCAGCCTCCATGTTCTGATCGACAAGACAAGACATGTATCTGTGTCTAGACGCTTGGCGTTCACGTACCCTTGCGTCTCCCAGCTCATGACCAGGACAAGCACGTATATGTACATGTACATGCATGACGACCAAGTACTAGGTACCTAGGTATGCATTACCTCTTCCAAGTACTACCTCTAGCAAATCAAGCAAAGATAATTCGACACGTTTCCCTGTATGCAGGCGGACATGTCTGGAAAAGTTAAGCTTATGTGACTATCGGATAAAGAAGCCGCCAACCCAAGCCACCCCCCCTTTTTTTTTCTTCTTCTTCTTCTTTTCCTTTTTCCCTTTCTTCTTTTTTTTTCCCTCTTCTTTATTCTGTTGGGCCTGGACCTAGTCCTCATCCTCATCCTTGCCCTCGTCCTCGCCCTCAAACGCTAACATGACAGGTATTCCCAATTTTTCATGCAGATCCTGTCTGAGAATGATATCACCCGCGCCGGTATCTAGCACCTCATGCAACGCTTCAGCTGCTCTGCGTAACGGCCGAAGATCCACTACGCCATCTTCCAGGCCAGAAGACGCCATCAGAATCCAGCCGACCACAAATGGAAGCTCGCTTTCACGCTCCATGTACGCTGGAGTGTAGAGTTCGCGCAGAATCGCATCGCATGACTTGCGCACAGCACGGAGGACTTGCCAACACTCCCGATGCATGTGCATGTACGGGAAGGAGAATTCAAGCATTTCGGCGTTGAGACTCAAGACGAGCTGCTCAATCAACTGTTCAACTCTCAAGCGGGGGCCGTCATGTTTCGTCTTGCCAGAGCCTTTGCGGGAGCTCTGTTGTTGCGAATTCTGCTGCTGCCACTTCTTTTTCTTCTCTTTCAGCTTTTCCGGATCTTCGATTTGGCCCAGGATCAAGGTGCCATCCTCGTCGGACCCCTCTTGCTCAAACAGGCTCAGTTCAACAATGCGGTTGACATGTTCAGGTGTCAGACCGAACTGGCCGTTGCGCTGGACGTAGCGCGGCGCGAACATGGCCTGAACCGGCGAAACGCCATCCTTGAAGCCGCGAGGACCAGCCTTGGAGAATAGCGACGTCTTCTTGCGCCGTCTGGCGGACATGGCGGCCGCGGACGTGCCCATCTGGAGGCTGAATTTCAAAAACGAGTCAAGGAGCGTCTTTGGTCGTTCACCACCAACGAAAAAGTTGTCAGCGCCCAGATTGGTGTACACTACATCCATATCGGGCCAAATTATCCCTATGGGTTGTTGAGGTTGCAGTGCATTGTACAGGTGCTGACAGTACTGGATGGAACCCCAGGCATTGGCCAGCGCAATTCCTGCATCGTGGTATCGTGCACGGAAGTGATAGAGCATGAGGCCGCTGATAACCGGCGACATTCGAAACAGGCGATGTGACTTAATGTCCGGGATATTAGCGCCGAGGCGTCGAAGGTTGCGGGTCTGTACAGCCCGGACTGGGTCACTTTCGATCCAGTGAATGTGGCGTTGCAGCTCTCGCAACACGGCGTCATTTGAAGCGGGCCAATTGTCAATTTTGAGCTTGGCGTGGAATTGGAAATGCTCCTTGATATCATTGTCCATGAAACTCAAATGGTCCCTCATGGTATCGAATGGTCTCTCGACAGCCGGACCCAACTCATAGGTGATGTCAAGAAAGATTTGTGCGGCAAAGACGGCATAAAATGGTACCTGCCTCGTTTTGTGCAACTCTTCCATTCCACGGATGAATTCATCCTTGACTAGCCAGTCGTCGAAACCAATAATCACCGTGATTAGTTCGGTAAAGAATGGCATGAGCAGCGCCCGATCATCCTCAAATTTCTGACGTCCGGTCTTTCCAGCCCGGTCGCTTCTTGGGTCAAAGTATCCAAACATTCCCTCCTTGTACAAGGGGAGCCGATCGGGCTGCAGGACGTCGACGAAGCTGACGAGCATCCTGTAGGCAGCCAAGTATGTACCTTCCGAAACGTCGTGCGTCCTGTAATTGAAGTTGTCGTTGAAGTCATCAAGATTTGAGTGTGTTATGTCATCTATACCCCAGCCTTTCCTCATACATTGCATGACATGAAAACTCTCAAGCATGTGTCCGAGTCCACCGTGGGTGTTCAGTAAGGGGATTACATCCTCCATCATATTTCGGACAAGGTCTATGGCAGTATTTGTTGCAATGGCCGCGGCGGCCAGATCGAAGATGCCGATTTTGTAATTGGACCAAATCCACTGCACGCGGGATCTTACTTGGTTCATATCGTTGACGAGGGCCGTCAAGGCGAAGAAGGCATCTTCGAGGGAGTCCAAAGGCTCCGACTCGTATCTATTTGGATCATTCTGTGTTTTACTTGGCCGTTTAACGTCGGGTGCATTCAGGAATTCGCTGGACGGCTCGAAGACGACAAGACTGGCGAACCGATTCGCCAGCTCGGTGGTCTCGGACGTGTTTTCATCCGTGTTTTCAGTGGGCATCAGCGGATTCAATATTTGACGGACTTTCTCCAGCACTACAAGCCGCGTTCAATAATTAGTGTCCAAGATTCTGTACTTTGTCCTTCCAAAGCGCCAGCCACAGCCCGGCTGTAGTTTCAAAGGGACCCCGAGAGACAGTAGACGTTGTTAGCACTAACCCCCCCACGAAATGCGTGTGTCTGGCCGCTGACAGGTCTGGGAGTGTCTGGCCATGCTCTTGAAGCCTGTCTCCAAAGCCAGAGCGAGCAGCGATTACGCGCTGGATCGTCTGGTCGAATTCTCGAGGGACGGCCACCGCCTTGCTGGCAATGTGCTCGGCCAATCTGACGAAATCCTTGATCCTGATGACATATGTAGGCTGTGTTGGTACCGCTGGTGAGGGAGCGGCCTGCTTTTTGGCAGTTTTTCTTGCCTTGCCTTTGAGCCGGCCACCAGATGCAGATGTAGATGTGCTGCTGGCTTGGGAGGAGACGGGTGAAAGCAGGTCAGCAGAGAAGCCAACAGCCTTGGCGGTTGAGGCGAGCCAGGCTGCAATGGAGTTGGTGTCTTCCTTGTACTGCTGGTACGTGCTGACCAGGGCCGACGGCAGCATTTTGGATTAGAGTCGACTGCTGGCAAGAACGGAGGTAAAGAGGTGGACCAGAGACCTGATGTGTAGCCCGGTGCTATAAGAAGACGATGTGCGATGTGATGATTGATGATTGATCCGTGCGAATTTTAAGCATGCACGAATTGGCCCCTGCTGCCTCCAACCATGCAATTTTTTGCAGATGCGGCAGAATAGCGGGGCAATCCAGTCACCGCGAGGGCCACCAGGCGGTTAGGTAGGAAGAATATAAACTTGACAAAGACTTGGCTCCTGAGGCCTATTCCTATTAGATTAGAAGTCTTTCCTCCTTTTGTAAATTTACCCAGACTTCCAAGTAACCAGGGGGATTAAGTAAGTAGGTAAGTAGGTAGTCCTTTTCAGACCTCAGCCACACCCTGACCGCCCGCCACCCCGTCAGCAGCTGCACAGTCGCCACGCAATGCAATCAAGTGCAACCATCGCACTTTCCCCAACAAGTCCGCTTTGAACCCTTCCATGACTTCACCACTCCAAGTTCTGTCCGGACTCTATACAACGACATGCCAATATGAAGCAACTAGCCTTGGCGGCCCCGTTCTCTTTTTATCCGTGTCCTTGCTTGCCTCATTCTCCTCATCATATTTGATTCTTCCCGTCCTCACTGCTCAGTCGAGAATCCAAACTTGGTCCGTCAACTCCCTCAAAGCAGTCTTGTGCGAAAACAACTTGGGGATAAAGACCCACGCATAGTCATCCATACCCTCCCCTACCGTGTCTTTCATCGTCTGCTGCAGCGTCTCCGGATGTGCCAGCCACGCCTCTCTCATGACTTGCTTCATCTTTTGCCTCACATTTTCCTCGGCCGTGTCCCACTCTGTGCTCCCTGGCCGGACGCTCTTCTGAACCTCCAAGTACGCTGCTGTGCTCTCATCTCGGGCCACGACGTTGGCGAGATGCTGAATCATGGTCATCATTCGGCCTTCGGCCACGGTCAATTCGGACATGATGACCCTCCTGTCGCGACGAACACGGACTGGGAGGGATGGTTCACTCCTCGGATCAGGAGTGTGACCTACAGTGGGCGTGTCGCGCGATGACGTTTGTTCCTCCACTTGCACCAAGCAGCCTGTCCTTGCACCGTCCTCCATCGCAAACTTCTCGTCCACGAGAATTGCACAACGCCTGGTATCAACTGCCCTGCAAAGGGGACCGTCCTCTCGTTTGTCCCATGCAAGAAGCTCTTCGTGAGTCCATGTCGGCAACTTCTTCGCGCGATACCAATCGACGATGCGAAACCATTGCCTCGTCTCTTGATTCTGGAGCAGAATTTGGTCCTCGCTGGGTTTGAGCACTTCCGGCCACGGATGGAGCGGCAATCCAGGAAAAATCGACGCGGGAAGCACCCGATACCCTGGCAGCATGATTTTCAAGCCGAGTGAAGTAGGGACTCCCAGGCTCTGCGTGTGCTCGTCTTGGAGGAACCTCATAACCCGTTCATCTAGTGTCAGGACAGAGTCATCCGCGGACGACGCCAGCAGGCTTTTGGGCGCCCATCGCCAGCCCGGTATGTTGATCTTCTCGTCCAGATAGAAGAGCACACGGGCGGGTATACCGCCTTGAGTTTGTGCCAGCTTCTCCCACACCCTGACCATGCGCTCCTCCGCAGTGGTCGCCAAGGCTATGTATGTTGTGTCCAGATTCATTAGAGTTGATATGCAGAGGGGCTCGTCGGAGGCGACTGAGACGGTGCGAAAGTGCAGAGCACGTTGGAGGGTGCACAACGATGGCTGTGGCCACACGAGTGTGTTTTCAGGGCCGGTCTTGGGGCTGAAACCAAGGAGTTGGGTATACTGGGTGTCGTCAGCTCGGTGACGTTGCACGAGCCGGATTCGCTCACGATGTGTGCATACATATATGTGTACATACCTCGTGGTTTATGTCCTGCCATATCCGCATGACGCGTGCGTCCTGTCTGGCAATTTGAAACAGTTCCGTCAATAGAGCCATGTTGTTGACTGCGCGATCAGCAAACTGAATCTGCAGGGTCCGTCCGAGAGCACCCTCTATGAGCAGGTGGTCAGCAAAGAGGGGGATTGCATAGGTAGAACCACGCAAATGATACCTTGCAACGTCCACAGCCTTCTCATCCAGGGTGAAGACACAAAGGCCCTGACAAGCAGCTCTGCCGGGTGCGAACCCTCATACCTGAAGGCGGTCAGCGACGTATCCAGCACCAAGACATGATGTGCTTTCCGGTACACGTCTGCTATCCGCGCAAGCGAAATGAGCTTCGCCTGCGGTTCAATCGGACAGCACAAGGTATCGAGCCACAGACGCGGCGGCTCCGTCGTCCCAGGCGCGAGAGGAAGTGCGGCCACGAGCTTTGCGACTCTGGCAATTTGGCACCTGGGGAGTGAAGTCCTCGTCGGGTTGCCGAGGCCGTTTGCCCAGACCTAGACCAGCTCTTATTTTCGTCAGCTGGAGGGATCCCGGTGCTGTCTTTATACAGCCTTACACGTCAACTTGAAGAAGAAACTTGCATGTGACAAGGCAACATATGGAATGTCATCCCGGTAGGCCTCCACATGGATCTCGACGTCAGCCAGATCGCTCGTTGTATATTTGTCTAGGCGAAGAACAGGATATGAATCAGAGTTGATCAAGATTTCGCTCACGACGCTCTCGTCGACGTCGAGAAGCGCACAAGCACACCCGTCGCTTGTATGAGCGGGCGTATACGTGGCGAGATTGAGCTGAAACGCGCGACATAGGCTCTCTGAGCAGCCGGAGTGATGCAGCCAGGGCAGGGCCTTCTTCAAGCGGCTCGTGTAGTGCATGGTGTGCAAGCCTTGGACCTGCGAGCGAATCTTGTCAATCTCGCTGGGGCACCACCCGTTCTGCAGCATCCGAGCTTGCACGTCGCCGCCGTCCCTCAGGTAGTTCCTGTTCCAGAAGTAGCCCAGGACGGGAAGTCTGATGATGGGCTGGGACAGGGTCGCGCGGGCGTACAGCGCCGTGGTGAAGAATTCGCCCAGGGCGGCGATGGAGTAGCGCACATTGTGGTCGACGTTTTCGTCTATCGAGATGAGCAACACTGTGCAGTACTGCAGACAGTGGCACAGGTATGTCCATCTCTGGGGCTGGTCGGGGGCGAGCGCCAATCTCTCTCGGAAGAGCGGCTCCCAGGAGAGAAGAGTAGCTGCGGAGAGAACCTTGGGGCGTTGGTGGTTGTCGCCATTGTCGCCGTCATCACCATCATCATCACCAGAAGAAGAAGAAGAAGAAGACGTCATTTTTGCGTGGAGCTGTGCAATCTCGGCGCCTGCGAGATGCCTGTCCATGAGCCAAATACCTCCCGGCTCAATCTCATTCAGACCGAGCATCTCAGCAAGCATGCCAAAGAACAGCCAGGTTTGCAGAAACGGCTGCAGCTCGTCGCGGGGTGTTGGGTACAGGCTTTCGAGGTAGGGTTGGTCGGCGGGCGGGACGCCGGGGACCTGGCGCAGCATGGGCGGGATGATGCTCGTTTTGCTCTTGCGGTGGGCATATGTGCGGAAGAGGCCGCCGTCCCAGAGCTCACGGCACAGGTAGGGTGTTTTGTCGTGAGCGAGGGGGACGGGGATGGGGTCATCTGGGCAGGCGAGGAGGTCCATTTGCCAGACGGAGAATACTTTGTGGAAAGCGCTTTTATTTTATTTTTTTATTTTTTTTCCTTCTTCCTTGTTTTACTTCTTTCTTGTTCAGGAAACGTACACTAGGCGGATAAGTTGCTTGCGGTGAGATGAAGGAGGGGGAAATGCAAGGTTACATGTTCATTTTGATGCCCAGCTCACCGGTGAGTCGTGACAAGTACCGGGCATGAAGGGCCGCGAGGTGCCGCGCCGTTTCTCTGCAGTCAGTCGCCACCCCGCTCGGTCGGTCGTGCGGCTTATTGTGTGCCCCACCGGGACTGCCAAAATGTGAGGGCAAGAAGAAGAAAGATGTTGGTTTTTGGTTAGAAGGAAGACGACAATTATAATTATTTATTTGTTTAATTATTCTCTGTTTCCGTTTCCTTTGGTGTTGTTTTTTTTTTTTTTTCCTTTTTTTTTCTATTTGTCCGTTTTTACCTTTTCGTTTTCTTACCCTTATCCTCCCCTGTGCCCAACTCAGCCCATCTCCAAGTTCCGCAACGACTGGTGCCACAATTCTGCCATCACCATCATCACCATCATCATCATCATCATCTCGCCCTGCAACATCTCGCCCTGCGACATTCAGCCCAACATGTGTCTTACCAACACCGCCATCGACGACGACCAGAGCACCGGCACCGGCACCCTCGCCCACAACCTCACCAACCCGTCCAATCTCCTCCCGCCAACCTTCAAGGCCCAAATCACGAGCTGGCTCGCCGAAGACACCCCCTCCTTCGACCCGGCCGGGTACGTCGTCGGCGCGCAGCCCCGGCGCGCGACCCTCTGGGCCAAATCCAGCGGCGTCCTGGCCGGGACGCCCTTTTTCAATGAAGTCTTTGCCCAGCTAGGCTGCGCGGTGACGTGGCACGTCTCCGAGGGCGCCCAGCTCGCCGTCTCCTCCTCCTCCTCCTCCTCGTCGGAATCATCACCATCGTCGTCGTCATCCAGAATCAGCTGCGCCACCATCACCGGCCCCGCCCGCGCCATCCTCCTCGGCGAACGCCTCGCCCTCAACATCCTCGCCCGCTGCTCCGGCATCGCCACCTCCTCCGCCCGCATGGTCCGTCTGGTCCGCCAGGCCGGCTACACGGGCCTCCTGGCCGGCACCCGCAAAACCACCCCCGGCTTCCGCCTCGTCGAAAAGTACGGCATGCTCGTCGGCGGCGCCGACCCCCACCGCATGGACCTCAGCTCCATGGTCATGCTCAAGGACAACCACGTCTGGAGCAAAGGGAGCATCACCCGCGCCGTCCGCGCCGCCAGGGCCGTCGCCGGCTTCAGCCTCAAGATCGAGGTCGAGGTCCAGACCGAGCAAGAGGCCGACGAGGCCATCGCCGCCGGCGCCGACGTCGTCATGCTGGACAACTTTACCGGCGACGGCGTCAGGACCGCCGCCGCCAATCTGAAGGAGAGGTGGGCCGGGCTGCGCCAGTTCCTGTTGGAGGTGTCGGGGGGGTTGACCGCCGAGAATGTGGCGACGTATGTCTGTGATGGTGAGTCTTTGTTGCTGCTGTTCTATTCCTTCTTTATAAGGTGTTTGTCTTTTTTTTTTTTTTTTTTTTTTATTCTGGTTTTCTCACCCCAGCATCACCAAGCACATCCGCCGCCACATTCCTACTAATTGGCAACTAATAAAAAAAAATCCAGACATCGACGTCATCTCAACCAGCTCCATCCATCAGGGCGTCCCCCACGTCGACTTTTCCCTCAAGATTGAGCACTAATCTCCCCTTTTTCCCTCCCTTGGATGTTGGAATGACGACCATCATGGCGGCTTTGCACCTTTTCCCCGCGGAACTAAGCCAACGGAGTCGGTCAAACTTGTCCATCTGTCGCGTGGACTAGTCAGGTCGGGCTGTGGTCGTGGTCGTGCCCGTGGCCAGATGAGGCCGTTCGTGTCGGAAAGGAGACAGACGACGCGCATGGCATGGTGGTCACTGTAAATCAAATCTGTTTTATAGCGGCATTGTCATTATTGTCCCTGTGCAGGAGAAAACCACACTTTAGATATATGCATGTCTGTATAGTAGTATGTATGCGCACATGTGTCAGAGAACCATATATCTACAATATGACCTTTGTATCCTCCCCCCCCCCCCCCAGACTACGCCACATGAGCACCGGCCGCGCGGGCATCCAACCCATTGTCGATTCCCTGCCCGTGAGCCACCGCGTCATTCTGCACCGAGTCGCACGCGTCTTCCTGGCCGAGTCCATTGGACTCCCCGCAACAAGATACCAGGACGCTAGTCTCCTTCTTCCTCGATGGGACATCACGATGACCAACGATCACAACTAGGAGGAAGGAGAAGGCTGCATTGGCGGTGCTGGCAATAAATCGAAAGGCTGCATTTTTCACCACGAATCACGATACACGATACCGTCCTGCGGTGCGAGTGCAGCTTCCTTATCATGTGCAGATGCATGCAATGCACTTTACATCAGACGTCATTCGGCAGGAGCCAGCCGGTCTGGGCTGCCCAGCAACTACAGTGAGCCAGGAATACTACCTAGGTGCCTAGTAGGTAGCACTTACAGTGGGACGCATACAAAATCATGTGCATAAAGTACTAGGGACCTACTCCTTAGCATGTGGTCATGGCTGGCATGACATCATTGGCTCAGACTCGGCAGGATCAAGGTCTCCGAGATCCCTCTGCTGCGCCTGCCCTGGATGGCAGGAGGCGGCCGGGGGCTAAGGCTAATTCTGACGCGACATGAGATGGACAGATGAAGACAGCTAAGCTTGAGCCTAAAACACCTGCCGCACATGTACCTGCGAGGTACATCCCTGTACTTGGCTGCCTGGTCCCTGGTCTCGGCCAGTTCCATGTACCCGCGAATGTCAGGCAATGGTAAGTCTGTGCAATCCTTGTGAGTGCGCAGTCTCAGTCCAGATGTCGCAACACAAAACCATCCAACCCCATTGTTGGTCTCGAAATGTACAACAGACTGAGCGGATGGAATCGGGGGCATGCCAAGGCTCCGCGCGTTCCCCTGTGAAGATTGTGGGACACGGGGCCCATGAGACCAGGGCTAAGTGGTAAGCCGGCCCCGCGAAGCATGTTTCAAGATGCAACTTGACACAATATTTAATTGCGATTGCCCAAAACAGCGGTTTCTGCCGGTGGGGCGGAGGCGAGGGGGTAGAAAGATTCCAGACATGAATTGAATCGTTCATCTTTCGTAAACCTGTGCTCGTGCTGGTGCGGTACATACGCGAAGAGAAATCCTCCCATCTGGGCTCTTCTGGTACAGCCAAGCTTTTTTTTTTTTTTTTCGGCAGACTCAGATCTCCCCCAGGATCCCAACTACCGGTTTCCCGAGCGTGCCTCCTCTTGCTATTCTTATGTATTTGTATTATTAGCATGACGCTTCTGCCGTGTTTTGATCTTATAGGAATGTCATCATTTTTTTTTCCGGTGCAGCTTATTGTGACTGTCATTTCGACAGCACCTACTACTACCCAGTCCACACCACAATGCACTTGCCTGATTGTCGGGGCTGTGAACTTGTACTACACAAAAAAGAAGGGGGGGAAAATTGAATAAACAGATGAAGAAAAAAACAGTTGCACACGGCAGGCACAATCGATTTCAATACATTCAGCCCCATTGGATCCCGCTGGATCCCGTCGGGTCACCATCATTGCCCATGATTGGGGAAAAAAAAAAAAAAAAAACCGAAGGCCGTTCCTGTTCCATCTCCTGCCCATTGTCGTCGATTCGTCGTGGGAATGCGTTGTGGAATGTCCTCCATCCAAAGCACACACGCACGCTTCTTGCTTCTTCTTCGGCCCCTCATCCTAAATGATTGTGTTTCCCTCTGTCGCAGATGGCGATTTCTCGTCTGACCTGACCTAGACTTGACACACCTGACACTCCTGATACTCCTATACTCCTATACTCCTGGCACTTGGCCACCATCGTGTTTCCTCAGACGGTTCGTTTCGTTGCCTGCAGCGCTCCGCATTCATTGTCCACATCATCTTCATCATCTTTTTTTTTCTTCTTGACCTGCGAGCTATTCTAGTTGCGCTCGCTTCTCCACATCTCGGTCACTCGTGTCAACCAAACATAAACAAACATCCAGCCACGGACAACTTTGGTCCGGGATTGGAGCACGCCCCCTTGCGTGGGAATCCGCTTCGACGACGTAATACACGATATCATCTCCGAACCACATCCTGCTAGCTTGGGATTCATAAAAAAATCATTCAAATTCCCTGCGCAGGACCACCAGCCGTCTCAGACGCACGCCCGCCAACGAGTACAGATAGCATCATCGCCAGCGCCCCCACGGTGTCGCCTTTCCAACCTCCCACGTTCGGCTCTGATCTGGCACAGGCGTGACGCCTCGGGCTTCATCGTGGCGTCGTTAGACTCTAGTGTCGGTCCTTGGGTCAGTCGATACCCTGATGAGATTACCAGCACGCGGCGTTGCTATTTCTGGTTGAGTGCATTTTGGCTGGCTGCCGCATGTCGCGTCGTCATCCTTCTTTACCAAGCCCCCACCCCAAGCCCCCACACCCCTTCTCTCTCACCGCCTGGCCACCCACTGAGCTGGGACAAACCAGGCCGACCAAGCTCCACCTGTGACGGGTCTGCCTCCCTCGTCACCAGCAAGGAGGCACTGAAGCTTGAGGAGCTGACCTTTTTTTTTTTTTGCCAGCCGTGAGTCGACGTCAAGAAAACCGAGCCCCTATATGTATGTACATACCTGCCTATACAATCAGTGGACTCGTGCATCACGGCTGCCGAGACATCTGTGTCATTTTGACTTTTTCTCCTTGAGTCTCTCTCTTTCTCTTTTTTATCTCTTTTTTTTTTCTTTTTGGCCTCTCTTGTCTTGCCTAATTTTTTTAATTCCCCGCTACAGCTTCATCTCGTCATTCTAGTGACTCTCCGAAGTACTGCGACGGCAAGTTAGGGAGGGGGGCACCAAAAAAAAAAAAAGCAAGGCGAAACAGAGTGCCGTCCGTTGGTTCCCTCTTTGGCTTCCCCTTCTCCTAATCTGGGACGACTTTCCTTGAATCTCTTGGCCTGCATCCCTCCCAAGCAAAATCCCGACAATACCAAAAGGTAACGGCGAGTTTCGGAGTTCGCACCGCACTGCGTCCCGTGGCTGCCAAGATGCTCAATTCGCGCCGCGCTTTGGCTACGGCTGCCTTCATCATCACCGTCTTTTACCTGGTCATTCATTCACATGGTAAATCGAGCCGCGATCCTGTGGTCCACAAACAATCTTCCAACAACAACAACAACAACAACAACAAAAAGTCAACAAAAGCAGTCTCCTCCGATAGCAAACGATCGGTATCCCAAAAACCCATGATTGACATGTCGCACATGTCCACCTATGACAAGCTCGCTTACGCTTATCCTTATGACATTGAGACGAAATTCCCTGCCTACATTTGGCAGACGTGGAAGAAAACTCCAGCAGACAAGGACTTTGAATTCCGAGATCAAGAGGCCTCGTGGACCGTCGAGCACCCTGGTTTCGTCCACGAAGTCATCACCGACGATCTGGCCGTGAGCATGCTCAACCTGTTCTATGCTTCTGTGCCCGAGGTACTGGAGGCTTATCACGCATTGCCGCTGCCGGTCCTGAAAGCCGACCTGTTTCGCTACCTAATTCTCTTGGCCCGAGGGGGAATCTACTCCGATATCGATACGTATGCGATCAAGAGTGCCCTGGACTGGGTGCCCCCCCATATTCCCCGACAGTCCATTGGCCTCGTCATTGGCATCGAGGCGGATCCTGATCGCCCCGACTGGGCGGACTGGTACAGTCGTCGGATACAGTTCTGTCAATGGACCATACAGAGCAAGCCGGGTCATCCTGTGCTGCGCGAAATCATTTCGAGGATCACCAACACGACTCTGGCGTTGAAGGAGGAAGGCAAGTTGTCGTCTTTTGATGGAAGGGACGTGGTCGACCTTACTGGCCCTGCCGTATGGACAGACGTTGTCATGGACTATCTCAACGACGCGCGATTCTTTGACATGAAGAACAGCTGGGGCAAGGTGGACTGGCACAACTTTACAGGCATCGAGATGAGCAAGCGGGTGGGCGATGTCATTGTGCTGCCCATTACGAGCTTTTCCCCTGGCGTTGAGCAGATGGGATCCAAGGACTATGATGACCCCATGGCGTTTGTTAAGCATGATTTTGAGGGTATGCGCTTTTCTCTCCTTCTTTCTCTTTCCCCCCTCTATGTGTTTTTTTTTCCTTTTTTTTTCCTTTTCTTTTATTTGCTTCGAAAATAAAAAGTGCTTGTACTCTGCTGACACCTTGGGCAGGCACATGGAAACCAGAAAGCGAACGCCACATTGGCGAACAAAAGCAAGAAGAGGAGCAGAGCGGGCCTCAACAAGAGCGGCATGCCAGTTGAGGAGGCGTCGTCGTGACGAAAACGGTGCGGCAGTTTTTTTCTACTCCTGCATGACCGAATCCACATCCACTCCTTCCGTCGCATCAGGAATGCATTGCAGCGAACTTTATTTTTATTTTTATTTTTCCGTCTCGTATATATGGACATGTTTTTTTTCCTTTATTTTTTAGGTTGGCCAAGAAAAAGCACGTCGATCGTCATCACCTTTGCTCGGCGTCAGCCCGCGGTAGTTTTGCGCAGCCTTGTGTGGAACGCCAAGCAGTGGCTGACGAATACCCAACAGCCTCTGAGGTGTCTTGTCATCTTTTTTTCTTCTTTTTTTTTTGTTTTTTTCTCTTTTTTTTCTCTTTCTTGCTAAGCCATGCATCACTCTGGGATATTGCATTTCTTGCGCTGGGGTTCGGCAAAATTCTCTTTTTTTTTTTCTCCTTCTCCCCCTCCCTCTCTATTTTTTTTTTTTTCTATATTTTTTTAACATGGTGCTAAAGGCGCTCATTACACTTAATGTGTTGTCCAGGAGCACTGCAGTACGCTCTTGAGCTGTGTGCTACTTGGTAACATCTTGTCTACTGCTGGACAGGGCATGGATTTGGAGTTGAGGATTTCGTCTGTTGTTTTTCATCTTGTCCTTAGAAAGGGCAAGCGACGGTCAAGTTGTACATAGTGGGGGCCACAAAAAAATAAAGGAAACGTCGTGGATGGCCCGAATATTGCAGTCGTGATTGCAGACATGACTGGCTGAAGAAGAGTTTTTGTCTAGATTGCGCGTAGCTTCCAATGTTGAGCCTTGGTGGAAGCTATTGGGACGTTAGCTTGTGTGTGGGGCCTCGCGAGCCATGACTCGGCGGCCGTGACTCGATGGCGGTGAGTCTGTGACTGTGACTGGACCAGACGAGATGGCGCAAGTTGTACACTGTACACCATGAACCCTCCAGACTCTACATTCCGTGTTTGGCAAAGAAATCCCGAAACCCTCGACAGCAAACCCCGATGGCAAGCTTGGCCAACACGTTGCATGTCGTCGGACCATGCATCTTTGTCCGCCTGCTTGACTCGTTCCTGCGGGACTAGAGCTTGGCTGGTGACGTGGCGTCCGCGGTGACTCCCCGTCTATCTATCTGTCTGTCCGTCTATCTGTTTATCTCTGTCTATCTTTTGTCCCGTCTTCCGGTCTCGCCATCTCTATCGATTCATCTCTCTCTCGCTCGCTCGCTCTTTCAGTCACACACAAGCGCCTCGGCGACGTTTCCTCCCTGCCCGACAAACGACAAATGCGGCATTGTCTCGTCTTTCTTTTTCAGACACTCCAGAGTCCCAACGCGGCGCTTCTTAAGAGGAATAAAGAAAGAAGAGGATTAAACAGACGAGAGACAAAACGACAAGCGACGAGAGACGAAAGGTGCAAAAAATGAAGGCATATTGGCCGCCCATCTGCCGTGGCGCGAGACCGCGTTGGGCCGCGCCCACGACGGGGTGTGCTGGGTTGGCTTGGACGAGGAGGATGCTTGGATCGGGGGGGTTGAGTTCTTGGAGGGGGGCGAGTGAGGTACGCTGATTGTGCGTGGGGGGGGGGGGGGGGGTTTACCTAAGGGGGCTGAGGGAGAAGAGAGGGATTCATCATCATCATCATCCATCTCGAAAAGGATTGTGTGTCACTGACATCATCTATATTCGCCGTCCTCCCTCTCAAATACTCTTCACAGCCCCCCTTGTATGCCGGCACCATCCCCGAGCACTTTGCGCAGGTGGTCTCCCGGCATGGGGACCGTCCAGCCGTCATTGCGCGGGCGCCCTCGTCGAGTGGTGGTGTCGTCGAAACAAGGCTCACGTACTACATGCTCGACCTGCTGTCGAACCGGCTGGCGTGGTCTCTGGCCGGCCTGGGCGTCAACAAGGGCGACCGCGTGGCCGTTTCGCTGGGCAACACGGCCGAGTTTGCGGCCCTCACGTATGCGTGCTTCAAGCTCGGGGCTGTGCTGGTGCCGCTCAACCCGGCCTTTAACGCACCGCAGGTCGAGGCCGCGCTGGGGCATCTCGGTGTTGGGGTGCTCATCGTGGGGGCCGTCACGGATCTGGCGTACAAGCCGGGCCGGGGACGCAGCAATGAGGAGTTGCTGAGCAAGTTGGTGGGCGGCGGCGGTCCGAGGACGGGAGGAGGAGGAGGAAGAGGATGCAGAGGGGATCCCACCATCATCCAGAGCGAGCAGGTGCCGACGCTCAAAAGAGCCATTGTCGTGGACAACCGCGTCAGTCACCCGGACGTGCGCTTCGAGCTGGAGCAATGTCGAGCCCTTATCCCGTACCGCTCCCTGCTGCATGGTTCGGAGCACCGCGTCCTCAGGCCGCTCAACCCTCACGACACCATCAACATACAATTCACCTCGGGCACCACGTCGACTCCCAAGGCCGCCATGCTGACGCACCACTCCATCCTCAACAACGGCATCCTCATTGCCGACCGGATGGGGCTCGACCCCGCGGACCGCATCGTCGTGCCACCGCCCCTGTTCCACTGCTTCGGTTGCGTCCTGGGCTACATGGCCACGGCGACGACCGGCGCCGCCATTCTGTTCCCCAGCCCGGCCTTTGACCCCCTCGCCACGCTCGACATGTGCGGCGACCACGACGCCACCGGCCTCTACGGCGTGACCACCATGCTTGCCGCCATCCTCGACGCCCTCGACAACACGACCGGCGGAACGGGGGCCACCGCGCCGCCGCCCCCGCCCGCTCACCTCCGCAAGGGCATCGTGGCGGGCTCTTCCGTCCCCGAAGCCCTCATGAAGACCATCTACCAGCGCCTCGGCCTCCAAGACCTCGTCATCTGCTACGGCATGACGGAAACCAGCCCCGTCAGCTGCATGACCGCGCCCTCCCACCCCTTTCACCGCCGCTGCGCCACCGTCGGGACCCCCCTCCCGCACACCAGCGTCAAGATTGTGGATCCGGCGGACCGGTCCGTCGTCCTGCCGCTCAATACGCCGGGGGAGCTGGCCGCGGGGGGGTACCTCGTCATGAAGGGGTACTACGGCGACGAGGCCGGTACGGCGAGCGTGCGTGTTGAGGAGGAGGATCGCCCAGGAGATGCCTATTGCCGTCAGCGATACGACAGAAACGACAGCGACGACGACGGCGACGACGACGACGACGACAGAAACAACACCCACAAAACCACATGGCTCTACTCCGGCGACGAAGCCACCATGGACCAAAACGGCTTCGTCACCATCACCGGCCGCATCAAAGACATCATCATCCGCGCCGGCGAAAACATCCACCCCCTCGAAATCGAAAACCTGCTCTTCCAGCACCCCGGCGTCGCGCAGGCCAGCGTCGTGGGCGTCCCGGACGCGAAACTGGGGGAGGCGGTCGCTGCGTTTGTCATTCCTCGGCGGGGGTGGCGAGCCGGTGCTGGTGCTCATGCTGGTGCTCATGCTGGTGCCCATGCTGGTGCTGACGCTGGTGCTGACGCTCACGACGCCACGAAGCAGCACAAGGGCGGCCAATCTCGTCGGGCGGAGCAGGTGCTCACGGCGGAGGACCTGCAGGGGTGGGTGCGGACGAGGCTATCGAGCCACCTGGTTCCCAAGCATGTGTTTTGGGTGGACGAGTTTCCCAAGACGTCGAGCGGCAAGATTCAAAAGTTTCGGTTGAGAGAGCGGGCGGCGGAATCGGTGGGGGGGTCGTGAAGTGTTTGGATGTGTGCTATGTGTGCTATTTGCCGTATTGCACAAAAAACGGATGTGACCGCATCACACGAATTAGTGCGTTAGGTCCCCTTGTGTCCTGTGCAACATGTAGGGAGGTAGATACTGTCTGTCTATATCTCTGCGCTCAGCCATCTCCATATCTATGTTCATCTCACACCACCTCTATACCAACACCCAGGCCGCCTGACCTGTTGACGCAACCACGAGTCCTTTTATAAATGCCACGTGGGAAGTATGAATAAAGAACATGTGAATGAATAAGTACGTAAGTAGACGGGTAGACGGGTAAACAAGTAAACAAGTAAACAAGTAAACAAGTACACAAGTAAACAAGTACACAAGTACACAAGTAAACAAGTAAACAAGTACACAAGTACACAAGTAACAAGTACACAAGTAAACAAGTATAGAGAGCATAAAGCGTATACACTAAAAAGGGAGGAAGGGGGACACAATAAAAACCTAGCCACACCCCCCTCACTGCAGTCTCTCCCATCACCCAACTCGTGTCTCCACATGATGCAGTCTTCTTCATCATAAACTCATGTCCGTAGGAGCTGTTTTCATTCAATACAACCCTGCTACTCACAGAGTGGCAGGCTCTCATAACACAAAAACCTCGACGTCTGCATCCAACGTCCTCTTTTGTCTTCCCCGCCTGTCGCCTCCTTTCCCCGCCGTCCACGCTCTTAACGCAATCCCTTCAGAGCAATCTTCCGTATCATACAGCTCGTGTGTCCATGTCAAGTGTCTCATTGAATGCAATCCCCTCACTGCAGGAATCCATATCGTAAACTCGTGTCTTCATATAGGCTGTTTCATTCAACACAATGCCTACTCAAGGACTAGCCGGCTCTCATAACATGTCCCCGTCTGTCGCCCTCTTTTCTGCTATCCCCCTTCTTCCTCCGCAGCATTCAGTCAACGTTTTTTTTTTGTTCCCGCAGAACAAAAACAGCATCTCACCGCCGCTGTGCCTGCCCCCTTTTTTCTTCGTGCAAAATCGTGCGTCTTTGTGACGTCAAAGAAGGAGAGAAAAAAAGACTCTTTTTGAGTTTCAGCTGCACAGCTCGTTTGCGAATAGGGAAATAATAAATACTAAAGAAGAGAGAAAAAGGGTTTCTTGTTCGAAAAAAAAAAAAGAAAGAAAGAAAGAGAGGAAGAAAAATACCACGTTGAAAAATGATATAGAACGACGCGCGGTTCGGTCATAGCAATATAAAAAAAAAAGTCAACGTTGTCAAGTAGAGCTTTCCTTAGGCACAATCCAGGAGCGTCCAAACCACGTCCAAACCACGTCCAAACCAGGTCCAACGCCTTTCCAGCTCCGGGAAACCGCTTCGTTTCATGTCATCTTTTGATTCCCTATTCTCCACCCCGTATTTTGAGATTCTGCCCCTTCATTTGTCGCCGCCGCCGGCGTTCCTCAATCCACCTGCTTCTCACATCCAATGCGGCCGAGAAGTTCTTTGCGATCGCTATGCCCTGGCAAGCTGACCCCGGAGCTGCTGGCTTGTCGTCGAACGCCAGTCCTGCGCTCCCAGCTTCGAAGATCAATTTCGTCGGCATCCACTTCCTCCTCCAGTGGCTCAGCCTCCTCATACACATATTCATCTTCCTCGTCTACAGACTCGTGGTCGCTTCGAGAGTCTTCGGCTCCATCACCTCGAATGACCTTCATGGCAACGCGCATAATCATGGTAAACCAATAAATAGTGATACCTTGTAGTGCAATAAGAGGTGCCAAGAAGAACCATTTGACAACGTCCGTATTGCAAATCCGGCCCGTATGATTGTAAAAAGGCTCAAAAACCCACATCACACCCGGGGGCGGCGCTTCGGGTCCTACGATGTCGTCATTTGAGCCCCTGTAGCATCCCAAGGTCATCACTTCGGCCGTGTGGGCATAAACCGACCAGCAGACCATAATATAGAGGACGTGGCGTGCGATAAGCCATGAAAGCATGAAAACGCCAAACATGATGTCACAAAGGGTTTTGTATCCAGCATACTTGAGACATTTGGCAGCCTGTGTGTACATGGATATATGTTAGTTGCTGACGAGTCACTTTTGAAAAAGCAAAAATAACAAAAAGTAAAAATTTCGTTGGTGGAAAAATGGCGTCCATCGTAACGCACCGGCAGAAAAAGGTCAACCACGTCCATGATGACCAGAATCATATTGCCCACTCGAGTGAAGTGATAGCAATAGCAAGACGATATCAAAATAGTCGTAATGATGTGGTGACTAAACATTTGCCAGTGGTCCTTTCGACGTTCTTCGA
This sequence comes from Claviceps fusiformis PRL 1980, assembly GCA_000223055.1. NCBI lineage: Eukaryota > Fungi > Ascomycota > Sordariomycetes > Hypocreales > Clavicipitaceae > Claviceps > Claviceps fusiformis. Next base: position 50,060 of record AFRA01000016.1, read on the forward strand.
TGTTGATGACGATGATTTGCTGTAACCAAAATGCCCATTGAGCCAAAACGTAGCCCTTCATCAGCCCGTCCACTTCACGATTCGGCCAATTGGTCCACATTTCCCGCATGTTGAGATAATACGGCGATTTGCAGTATATATACTGTGACAGCATTGGTTAGTCTTCTCTCCTCAATTTTAAAGAAAGAAAGAAATAAATAAATAAATAGAGAGGGGTAGAGAGAGAGCTTTCACCATGTGTCTGCCTCTCTTACAGCAGTAGGGTGGAAATAGACAGAGGAGTCGCAACAACTTACCATGCCCATTGTCCAAAACACACTATAGTACACGAGCAGCCAAGCTTGTTCCGTAAATCGAATCTGGTCCTTCTTTTTGGTCACACCTTGCATTCTGGCAAAAGGTCCCAAGATGTACTCCATGAAGCCTGCTCTTAGGAGAGTGAACACCACGATACAAAAGCTTATAAAGTAGCCATCTTCGAAACCAATGCCGTACTCGCCGGTTCGCGCATTGTAGTAGGCAAGTTGAAAGTATTTTTGAGTGTGTGATCGGGCTTTCGGGATAAAGTTGTGGCAAAGGAAAAGCAGGGCGAGAAGGTTGGCAGAAAGACCTGAGAACGACAAGTCGATTAGTCAAGGAGAACATGAAGCTCGGCAATGGCCAAAAAAAAAAAGACAAGCCGGCTTCGGGCAATTTATTGCCAACTGGTACATGTCCATAATCTTCGAGTTGTCTTTTTTTTTTTTTTTTTTTGCTATTTCATGAAAAGGAGTGGTGCGGACGTACTGATCTGGTTTCTCACAAACCAGCGAGTAAAGTGCTTCCACGATCCATCCTCCTTGCGCTTCGACCGTCGCACGAGGACATGTTTACCGTCAGAGCTCTGCATGTACAAAGGCCCTTTGACACCAGAAGCCACTGTTCCAGGCTTGTATTGCGATGGCGAAGATTCGGCAGTGAGGCCGTTGTCTGGCGACTCGATATGGTGGTCGTTGTCACCCATGATGAGAATGGGAAATCCAGCGACAAGCGGGGCCGAATTGGTGGGGTGAAAGGGGCACGAGTTGGAATAAAAAGAAAAGAAAAAGAAAAAGACTCTCTGGACAAAGGTGCTCTGCTATTTTCTGCTGATTCTTCGCTTATCGGGGTGTGGCTGTTCGTCAGGTCCCTCTCTTTCTCTGGAAAACTTGCCAATGTTTCAAAAATGTCGATTGGAGGCAAAAGAAAACCACAGAGCCAGAAACGAGTGACAGGATTGCGGCAGGAGAATAGTTCTGCGAGTCGAGACTACTGGTGGTGGTGGATCGCTCCGCCGTGCCCATGTAGTGGGCGGTGGACAAGGTCAAGACTAAAGATCCAATAATACGCCGAAGAAAGTCAGGATTGTGCAACAAAGGACCAGGGGGGGGGGTGTAAGTTCAGAAATCGAGACGGGCCAAATTTGGAGGCTGGTGCTGGTGCTGGTCGAGGTTGTTGTTTGGTGGTGGGGTCGCACTGATCTCAGGAGGCTCAGGTCTCAACAAGCTAAGTCAAGCCGCATCAGCGGGAATGAAGCTTAAAAAGCTGTTCGAATGGAAAAGACGGGAGATAAGAGAGGAAGCCGGTAGAAAATGCAGTCAAAGTAGGTATTGGGCCAACCAGGGACCGCGTTCATGTGGATGGGAACGTGGACAGACGTGGAGGGAAACGGGCGGCGGGTAACGAGGCCATGGATTGAGTTTCCAGCTTGGCGCCGTTGATCGACTGCCTCGCTGGGGCTAGCTCAGGACCAAACGCCACTAGAGATGGATGAAGTGCATAAAAGTACTAGGTACCCAGTAGTAGAGGTATCGAGGTCAGTCCCAGTAGGCGCCGAGTTAGGAACAGATAGGTGGATACCTAAGGTAGGAAGGGTAAGTACATACTTGAGCTAGGTAAGCAGAGGCTTTATCCAAGTATAGGCACGCACCCAGACAGATGCCTTTCTAGTACTTGCTAGTCGTTCCGATTCAGGTCTCAGAGAAGAGACAAAGTGAAGAGGTGGGGCGACGAGGCGGGAGAATACTAGGTACAGTACCTAGGTACTTACTTAGACAGGGCGGCAGGACGGCAGGGGGCAGGCGCAGCGCAGGCACTCTGAGATGGGAAGGTACTAAGGTACTAGCTCGCAGGTACCCAAGTACGTACCTAGGTACCTAGTAAGGCTCTAGGAAGGCTCGTCATCATGAGACTCTTGTTTTCGCCTCGTGCAAAAGTTTTTTCGCTGCTCAGAACCAATATGCACTCCATCTCGCCAACGCTACCAATTCCCCAATTTCAAGCCTGGAAAAAATGGTGCGTGGGTGACAATCCCACAATCCGTCGCTACTCGTTCCATTAGATAAAATTTACATGCTGCCAATCTCCCGCAATTTCGCGCCTGACTGTTTGGCCGACAATCATGTCGTGAGAAAGGGGGGGGGGAGGGGGGGAGAGACTGAATGCGGTGGCTGCACGTGCACTGGCTCAAATCCAACCCATCATAAGCTGACACGCTGCCATCGTTTTCTCCACGATAATCCCATCGTTGGAGCAACGCGTGTAATATTCAGGCCGCAACAGCCCTATATACCATATGCATCACCTCCAGATGATGTTCGTCCAGCCTCTCATGAAGGAACGTAGTTTGTCGAGCTGTGTCCATTTCCGCTGCCAAGACAAGCAGAAAGTTTGTTGTCGCCGCCAAAAATCCACTTCCCTCACCTACCCTGCAACTATCCCTCTGGTGCCGAATAGGCTACACCTGCGTTTCCTCCACTTGTCTTTAATGGCTTATTGGAGTATATAAGTGACCTCAAATAACCTTCGAATACATTGCTTTTAAATGTAGCTATTTATTACTTTAAACATTACTATGACTTCTAACACACTATAACTTAGTACAACGCGTCAAATATCTTCAATACAGATGTTCTGATTGGTGAGCGAAGTGGGTCAGTACTCAGATGTAGCCTAGGTACCTAGCCAGCACTAAAAAGATGTGCATGACTTTGCTCCGCCACACCACGCCCACGCCGTCAGCCCCACGCCTCACCCAGCAATATGACATAATACACTCGTTCGTCATTGTGAGTCTGTGACCACCTGGCTGACGACAACTTCGTTCAGACCAACCTAATCCTACCGATCTACCTAAGTGTCTCATCTCCACCATCCCGTCACTTTTGCAGCACATAGTCATTATCAAACACAGTCTGTTCCTTGTTGTTGAAGCTGTCAGCGCTCTCATCTCTATTCTGCATTAAGAAGGCCGTCTATTTGCACTCTCGGAGATCAAACATGGCCACCAACCCAAAATATCAGCGTGCTCCGCAGCACGATCCGGACAATGACTTCACGCAAGCGCCGCCCGCCTATGCCGAGGGCTCATCCCGTCGCGACGAAGAGCAAGGTCTTTTTGGACCCCCTCGTAGTAGTGAAGACAATCTGCCTGATGATTTCAAGGTTCGTTTTGCCCTTTGATTTTTCTTTCTTTCTTTCTTTTTCTTTCCCTCTTTCCCCTTTTCTTTCCTCTCCTTGTTTTCTTTTTACCTCAATACGCCTCACCAAGTGGCGATGCGGAGCTCATCATCCACTATCTCTACTCGAAACGTGAAAAACTAAGACCCTCACAGTTTGGCGGCTCCGTGGCCGAAGCCACCGTCGATATCCGCAACCAGTTCGTCCGCAAAGTCTACACCATTCTCACTCTGCAGCTGCTCGCCACCGCGGGCGTCAGCTCCCTCACCTTCTTCAGCGACTCGTACCGAAACTGGATCCAAGCTCGTCCCGTTCTCGTCTGGGTTTCCGTACGTTCCCCTCTTCCAGGAAAAGCAGACGAAGCAGAAAAAAATCGAAAAAAAAAACCCCTTTCTAACGACATTCATAACTAACGTTGCAACAACATAGCTCATCGGAGCCATGGTCTTCATGGGCCTAACCTACTGGAAGCGCAAATCGTACCCCACCAACCTGCTCTTCCTCTCGCTCTTCACCTTTGCCGAAGCATACTCCATTTCTGTCATCGTCTCCTTCTACAAGACCTCGATTGTGCTCAACGCCGTCGTCCTCACGGCCGGCATCTTCATATTCCTGACTCTCTTCGCCTGCCAGACAAAATATGACTTCACCTCATGGATGCCCTATCTCTTTGGAGCGCTCTGGGCCCTCGTCCTGTTTGGTTTCATGGCCATGTTCTTCCCCTACAACTCCACCGCCGAGCTCATCTACGGCGGTGCAGCGGCCCTCATCTTCAGTGCCTACATCCTCGTCGATACGCAGCTCGTCATGCGTCATCACCACGTGGAAGAGGAGATCGCCGCCGCCATTAGCCTCTATCTCGACATAATCAACCTGTTTCTCGCTATTCTGCGCATCCTCAACAGCCAGTCTAACAACTAACATGACGAGGCACGACGCGAAAAGCAATTTCGTATAGGACGGGGCAGGTGGCAGCAAGGCAAACAAGGTTCAACGTGTGATTTCGTCATTCTGTGCAGGAGTGTTCTCTCTCTCTCTTGTGTGTGTGTTTGTGTGTGTGTGTTTGTGTGTGTGTTTGTCAAGGGATAAGGCGACAGGACCATGGCATAAAAGACCATGACTTGAAATTGGGAATCGGACTGGCGTCTTTTAATAAAAATTATTATTCTTTCCATCGTGTTTTCCATCGGGTTTTCCCCTCTTCCTTTTCCTTTTTTTCTCCTTAGTCTCCTTCTTCTGTCTATCTAGTTACGCCCAGCTGCTGGTTTTATTAATGTGTTCCTCCAACGAGGTTGCTCATCGGGTTTCTGATCCGACTCATCGCAACTGAGTAACATGGTCTCCAGAATAGACACCATATTATGCAGCCACTTTGGACATGGCTCACCTGTACCCAAACCATGATTTTTTTTTTTAAAAAAAAAGACGTGTGCCGTCATCATCCTTAAACAATATATCCGATATTTGCATTAGAGGCTCACTACAAGAAAACTAAGACAACAAAAACAAATTGGAAAATCAACCGGGCGACACGGTACCAAAGCTAGGTTTCAAAGAAAAAAATGGGTTTTACCAATACAACTGAAAAAGAGGACACGTGCCCGGCTCTAACCAGCCCGTATACGACAGCATGTCGCCCCCATATATCGAGTCTCTTGTGGACCAGTCCGCAGTCCGCAGTCTGCAGTCCGCCTCCGCCACAGTATGAATTGCATCCGTTGCTTGCCGGTTCCTGCCAACGACCCTCATTACGAGGAACCATTACATAATCGAGAGCACAGAGGACAGCATGATATACACCTGTACTCAGAATCCATGCCCCACCAATTCTCGTCCATTTTTTTCTGTTTAGGATTGGTTGCTCCCGTCATCTCGATCATAGCCAGCTTTTTGTATTGTAGGGCGGAGAAAGAAGAAGCATAACGGCGTGGTGTAGGAACAACTGTAAAAATCGACCCTTTCTGTGTGGCACCGCAGGTGGAGGAGGAAATATGTCGAGATTTCTTGTTGTCTTCGGTCTTGACAGGCAGGCGAAGATAAAGAAAAAAAACGAAAAAGAAAAAGAAAGACCAACGCCGACAGGGTTGTTTCGATAGACCAACGTTGCATATCTTCCTTTTTGTCTTCAGTGTCACTCTGAACGACCTGCTGTCTCCATGGACTCGAATTAAGCTTCGTGTTCGCCATTGGCCTCGGCAGGCGCACCCATAGAGGCAGTCGAAGCCTCTCGCTGCATACGAGCTTCGATCTCCCGGAGCTGTGATTCGCGAGCCAAAAGCTCCTGCCTCTTTTCGTTGATCTCGCGCTGGACCTTGATTTCAATCTCGCGCAGTTTCTCTTCTTCTCGTCGAAGCTGTTCCTCCTTGAGACGAACAGACTGTGAGGCAAGATCCTCGGGATTCATGGAGTTGTCCATGCTGGACGAAAGTCAGCAAAAGAATCCACACGAGATGCAAGCCGAATCAGAAGTACAACTTACTTTCCAGCAGTACCATCCACACTCTTGGAGAGCTTCTCGGTACGATAATTCTCATACAAGAAGTCGTGGGTGATTTCCTTGAGATCCGCCAAGTGGCTGTGAAGAAGAGCAGATCGAATGGCGAGGAAGTCAGAATGACGAGGGTTGTCAACCTCGACAACACCCCAGGGGTACTGGCGAGCGCGAACCTTGCGACCACCAATCTCAACAATGTCTTCGGAGCCAACAATGGCAAATGGCATGAGACCTCGAAGCTCGGCATTCTCCTCGACGGTGTCCTCATCATCTTCTTCAATGTCGTAGGGAAAGTTGTATACAGGAATACGGTAATGTTCGATATCCTCCATAACAAGCTTCTTCGACTCGGCCAACTCGGCGGGTGTCAACGAGTCGGCACGTCCAATGACGGGGATCACGTTGCATCGGGGGGCGAGGCGCTTCATGAGCTCGATATCCAGCTCTCGAAGACTGAGACAAATGTGCGTTAGAGGTAGGGTTTTTTTTTTTTTTTTTTTAAAAAAAAAAAAACATGATGCAATGCCTTGCAATTTCAAGACAGAAAATACTTACCCATGACCGGTGGGGGTGATGAAGTAGAGCATAGCGTGGACACGATTGTCCCTGAAGCGGGGATTACGCTTGATGCGAGACTCCTCGGCCAAGATGTCATCGTATTGTCTCTCAAGGTATCCGACGATCTCTGAAAAGCTGTCGACAACTTTTAGTAAGAAGTAATCAACTTAATATGATGCCCAAGACCGTATCAAAGAACAAAATGCTGCTCACCTAGCTTCGTTGTCAATCTGGTCACCAAATCCAGGAGTGTCAACAATGGTCAATGAAATGCGAGTACCCTCCTCATCGAGTTCAAGCTCTGCATCATCCCAATATTGTCAGCCTATGTATTTTTTTTTCTTGTCTTTTTCTCTCCTCACACCATCGCTCTTTGTCACGATTCGGCTTTCATCACGTACCGACGGTGACAGGCTTGATCTTGACACCATCCTCGACATGGGCGTCGGAAGGATCGTCGGCGTTCTTGTGCGTAAGGACATCCTTGTTGCAGAGGGTGTTGACGAAGGTGGTACGGCCTTTGTTTGAGCAAGCAAACTGTTAGCTATAGGTGCGAAGATGATACGATGTTCGGACAGCAGGATGGTTGAACTTGTATATGATAGAGGTATGTCCGCGGAGACGGGTGTGTGGCAAGGACGTACCGGTTCCTGAGGCACCGCAAACCATCAAACAGAACTGAATGCCCTTCTTGACATTCTTCTTTCGTCTAATCATTTTCTGCAAGTTGCGAAGACGCGTCAGCAAGTCATGATGAGAGTCATTTGAGTCATGTAGAGCTTCATCAGCCGCCCAAGGCAAAATCATTCAGCACAGTGACAGTGTTGCGAGCTGGGCAGGATATGCGTCTAGGGGTTGGCTTGAAAGCTTGGGAGAAAACACGTACCGTAGCAGCGGACGACATCTTGATTGAAGATGGAAGGGGATTATGAGAGACGTTGACCCGAAGAAAGGAACAACGACGACGGAAGACGTCAGATGATCGGAGTTGAGGGGATAGAGGAAGAGACGGCTGCGTGGAAAGTGCAGACGGGACAGAGCAACTCGCTGGATGAGGAAAAGGAAGACTGGGAAAGGTACGCTTGGAGATGGTGGACGGGGTTGCTGGACTGGTGGCTCGAAAATGGCGAGGCAAGGGGGGGGGGGGTGGAGGAGGAGCAGGTACGAGCTTCCGCCATTCAAGGCACCAGACCACCTCAACAGCAGGAGAGAGGCGCCAGAGGGCAGCGGTAGGTACTTTGATCTGGGGCGATGCGCGTATGGAGAATGCGGTACCTCCTACCAGCAGGTACCTGGTAAGCACTTGGAGCTCTGCCGACAGGAGTACAAATGGATCAATTGTTGCCCTTTTTGTGGCTCATCAACAAGGGGCGATGCGGACAGCGGACAGCGGACAGCGGCGGACAACGGGCAGCTGCCAATGGGGATCGTCTTGGGACCAGTTGGGCAACAGCCAATCAGGTGTCCGGGCGCGTGGCAGGACACAAAATTGTCAACTGCGACTCGACGCCCTGCGCTGCCAGTTGACGCTGGTCCGTATTGCTCTGGGTGGTGGTTTTGAGTGACTTGTGTGTGTCTCTGGTCTGATCCATCCTCCTCTCTCTTCTCACACCCGCTTGCTCATTCTCTTTCTCCGCAGTCGCCATCACCGTCGCCGTCGCCATCACCATCATCCACCATCACCGTCACCCACCGTCACCCACCGTCACCCACCATCACCCACCATCACCATTAGAGCCGCCGAGGCTGAGCTCGAGTTCGAACACGCAAGCAAGCAGAGCACAGAGCCACGTTGCCGATTCCAAGATTCAGCTTTTGCACCGATTACCGGCCCGCATAGCTTGGGTCCAGCACCTTTTTTCTTTCTCAGGGGCTCGCCGGCTAGAAAACGAAGCATCCTGCTCCAAAAAGAAGAAGAAGAAGAAATAACCAAGAAATCTGGGAGTTCCATATAGAGTACGGAGCGCGAAAAAAAAAAAAGGTCGGCAGTGGGCACCTGTGTTCATTTTGCAATGTGCCACCACATGACGGTGAGCCGTCGTTGCCACTGCTACACCCTTTCCACAGGCAAGCGACAAAGCCGCTCTCCAGCATCATGGTCCAGTCCTGCAGCGTCTTTGCCGTCCAATTGGTGGTGGAATGCGACGTGAGGGTCAGACCGCCTTTGTCCATGTATCTGGGACGTGGTCGTGGGAGCTTGAAGAGGCCGATGGAGCGCACGTTTTGTCTTGGAGGGAGCCTGTCATATTCTACATGACCTCTTCGGACACGACGATTTCTTGCGAGGGTCGATTATGCATATACCCTGGTGTCGTCATGTCTTGAAGTCCTTTGCCAAGCCCCTGGATGCCATCTCAGGGGCTCAAGAGCCAAAACCAAGCGCCATCTGATTGTTGCATGTTCCCTGGTGCCGCGCTAACTTTTATTTGCCCGGACCCTGGGGCGCGTAAGCTTCTGTCGGCGGAATTTCCATCACGTGTCCGTCTCACATGCATGCTGTGTATGGTATGTATTGGGAAAAAGTTGTCGGTGACATGCCTCGAAAGAGCTCTGTCTGGGATGCTGGATTGTACAGTGAAGACGGACTGAGAGGAATATGTACATATTGCCTCACGGCATATCTAGACGTCGGGGTTTGACTCTTGCAGGGCTGCCGCGGGTCTAGTCGAGTGTATCTTTCCGCGATGAAATAAATCCACAAGGGAGGGTCGTGGAATCGACCCGTGTCCATTATTTTCTTCCTTGGACATGGAAGACAGAATCGAAAAACTCGCATTTGCCTCAGTTTTTCGACTGTCAGTCAACTGGCGCCCGGAGTTCCTCGACTCGAATCCTCGACTGCAACTAGACTAGAGCAACTAGAGTTTATTTGGCAAAGCTGGCGGCTTGTGCAAATAGGCTAAGCTGGAATCGGAATTGGGCCACATGCCGCCACTGCCACTGCCACTGCCTGCCACTGCCACTGCCACGGCCACCCAGACTCAGACTGACCTTCAATGTCATGTGTGCGTCCTGCTGCGTCCTGCGTCGTCGCCATTGTTTTAGTGTCGTTGTCGTTTGATGCATCGACACTTTCCGTAGGATTCCATTCTTGCTCTGCTCACACGATTCTGCGATTCTGCTCAGCTCCAACCCGCTCAACGTCCTTTTTTTTTTACCAGTCGGGACTCGGCAGCAACACGGCCAAGACTCGACGATAACATCACCGTGCATCAGGCGTCTCTTGTCACGGTCACCTTTTCGCATCGTCGTCGCAAATTTCCCCATCGAAATGCCTCGTCACTGGGACAAATAGTGCTGCGACCCTTTTTTTTTTTCTTTTTCTTTTTCTTTTTCTTTTTCTTTTTCCAACTTCCTTTCCCTTTTCCCTCTCTTTACTCTGTGCGCGCAGACAGGGCATTTTTTTATTGATCTTCTTTCTCTGTTGCACAATCATTCCTTTATCACTCCCTTTCGTCGCAGAAAGGACCATTGCCATTGCGATTTTCATCTCGGCATTTTATTTTCTAAAAAAAAAAATCAAAAAAATCCAAACGGTCCTCTCTTCTAAGTTCTCATCATGAATGTCCGCCCGCCTATAGAGCCGTCGATCCCCACGGCCGTGCTTTCTGTTGCCTTCAACAGCGATAGCAGCTGCTTTGCCGTCGGCTTGGAGTCGGGTATTTGCAGTATGTTGCCCATTGTATATACTCATGCCTACTCTGTTTTCTTCTTCTTTGAAATCATCTTTCTAAACAAGTTGACGCAGTTTTTCACACAAAGTCATGTCTGATGAAGGCATCAAGAGGTATGCATCGCGGGAGTGTAGGAATAAGACGCCAGATATTCTTTTACACTTTCATTCATCACTCATAAAATGATGCTGAACTCATCTTTTTCACCTAGATTTTAACGCTGGCATCGGACTCGTTCAAATGATGGGCATGACAAATTATCTGGCGCTCGTCGGTGGCGGCAAATCACCAAAATTCGCCATGAACAAGGTACGTCGAGCGGAGCCTTTTCGTTTCTGCTTCTGCTTCTGCTTCTTCTTCTTCTTCTTCTTCTTCTTCTTCTTCTTCTTCTTCTTCTTCTTCTTCTTCTTCTTTCTTCAATAGCATGGCCTAGAAAGCCTGGGCCTCGCACATCTAATTCCATCCATCCAGGCCGTCATTTGGGACGACATGAAAGGCAAGATTGCTCTGGAGATATCATCCGTCAGCTCCGTTCGCGGCGTCCAACTTGGCCGTGAGCGCATTATCGTCATTCTCCAAAATAGTGTTCGGGTATACTCGTTTTCCAAACCCCCAAAGCTGCTCCACGTCTACGAAACCGCAGACAACTTGCTCGGCCTCTGTTCGCTGTCAAACAAGCAGCTTGCCTTCCCTGGAAGAACCGTCGGCCAGATCCAGCTCGTTGAGCTGGCCACGGGCAACGTCAGCATCATCCCCGCGCACTCTTCAGCCCTGAAAGCCATTCAACTGAGCCCTGACGGAGAGCTACTGGCCACGGCCAGCGAAACGGGCACCCTGATTCGTGTGTATTCGACCGGCAACTGTGCCAAAATTGCCGAGCTCAGGAGGGGCATCGACCCCGCGACGATATTCTCACTCGCCTTTTCTCCTTCCGGCGCCATGTTGGCATGCACATCCGACAAGTCAACTCTGCACATATTCGATATTCCCACTTCGAAGCGCCATTCGATACAGCGCAGCCAGCACGTCAGGACCAAAGAGGACGATGCCGGGAAATGGGGCATTCTTGGCCGACTGCCCCTTATGCCCCGCATGTTCTCAGACTCGTACTCATTCACCTCCGTGCCCTTCGAAGCCGGCGACGAAACCATGATTGGAGGGATTCCCTTTTCAGAGGGGACCGTGCTGGGAACCATGCGGCCCGCAAAGGGCATAATAGGCTGGACCGGCGAGGACAGCCTCGCCGTCGTGGGAGCCGGGAGAGACGCTAGATGGGAGAAATTTATTCTCGTGGATGGAGAAAACGGAAGGCGTGTCTGCGTGAGGGAAGGATGGAAACGATACCTGGGCAATACGTGATGCTTTTTTTTACGTTGTGATTTCTTCAAAATATCATCTATCATTTGGACACATTTTTCTTTTTCTTTTCTTTTTCTTTTTGTTTTCTTTTTTCTTTTTTCTTTTTTTTTTGGGGGGGGGGGAAAGGCGTTTTCTATGTTTTCCTAGGGTTTTTGTTTTCTTACGATGTTTACTGCTATTCATTTGGCAACGGCGCTGATTTGTTTGCGATATCGATACCAACTCCCATTCCAATATTGATGCCAATTGACCACAACCCTCACACAAGACCAGTGCTTGTAACGCCAGGAAAATCTTGGTCTTTTGATGTGTACGTCACGTCACCAAGTGTATTAATCCCTCCGATGCCTCGGAGAACGACTCCGACTTGGACGCCTGTCGTTGTCTCTCCTTGACCGGCTTGCCCGTGACTCAATGGACCTATTACGTTCGTGCCGTTTCCCATTACTGCCACGATCACGGTCACGATCACGGCCACCGTCATGGTCATGACCTCGGTCTCGATCCCGATCCCGATCGCCATCATCGCCGTGTCCTCTGCCCCTTCGCCGCTCCCTATCCTCACTATCGTCCCGATGTCGTCGCTCTCTTCGTCTGTCCTCGCGAGCATCCCCGTCTCTATGGCTGCGCGACTCGCGCTCCCTGTATGCATCCTTGCTCCGATCCCCATCTCTCTTCTTTTCCCTATCCCGATGTCTGTGCCGTCTGTCCCGCTTGTCTGGTGAATGATCCCTCCTCCGATGCGATCTATGTCCACGGCCATGGCTGTGTCTCTTGTGACTGCGCTCTGCATTCCGCCGCGCCTCCTCGACCTGCTTCTTCTTCTCCTCCACCAGGTACGCCTTCATCGGATCGTCCTCGTCCTGGTCTCGTATCAGAATGGCCAGCTCCCTCTCCTCGGGTAGCAACCGTCTCTGCGACTCCTTGTCGTCGTCGTCGTCGTCGTCGTCGTCATCGTTGTCCCCGTCCTCCTCGTCAGGACCCTTTAGTTTCCCTTCCTTGCGCATCATGGTCTCCCAGCTGACGTCAAACTCGGCGGGGTCTTCATCGTCCCTCGCCTTGTACCTCGCGTGGTCGACGCTGATGATCCGTCCCCCGACGTCCGCGCCGCCGAGATTGTCAACAGCCAGGTCGGTGCTCCGCTGGTCTTCGTACTGCAGCCACCCGAAGCCCTTGGACTTGCCCGTTTCCTTGTCGCGGGCGAGCTTGAGAAAGGCCGGTTCGCCGAACTGAGAGAATATGGTGATGACGTCGCCCTCGGTCAGTTCGTAGGGGAGGCCGCCAAAGTAGATGAAGGCAGTGTCGCGATAGTCGGCGTGCCATGATGCCTCTGGAGTTCTGTGCAAATGTCGTCAGTAGCGGGTCATTTTTCTCGAGCCGTTTTCTCTGGTCTTGGTTTCGTGTCGTGTCGTGTCGTGTCGTTTTCTTTTCTTTTCTTTTCTTTTGGTTCTTTCTTTCTTTGGTTCTTTCTTGTTCTTTGTAGAGGGGCAAGTGCTTACATTCCATTTTCTATTTCTTTCTTGTTGAGATCTTGGATGGCCCTGATCTTATTCATGGCAAATTCAAAGGGGCCTGCGTCGTCGTGGACGGCGACAGACGGTGAGGAATCAGGATGAGCCGACGCATGCAGGGAGCTTTTGCTGCGGCGAGGCTGGCTCCATATCGTGAAGTTGTGAGTTGTGAGATGGCAATGGGGTTCGATCTGCTGCAAGTGCGTGCTCCGTCTGCGCCAGCTGCGCCCTGTCTGACTGGTTGGTCGGCGCCACAAGTGCGTGGTAGGCGTGTCAAGTCGTGTCAGTCCCCGGACTACAAGAGCATCGTGCCGCCTCATTCGCTGCCCCGGTGGATTCGTGCGGGTCAACTTCCGGACCGATGCCCAAGTTCCAGCTGGAAGCTTGCCCGCTCCCTCATCATTCGACTGGAGCCAAATGGTTCGAACGTCTCCAATTCTCGTAAAGAGAGGGACATCTGGAGCTCAGGGAGTTGGCCGTCGAGAACAAAACGAAAACGGCCGGCGAGGGAACATTGAAACCACTCGCAAGCTGCCCGTTGTCGATATCTGCCAACCCTGTCGAACCGCAAGCCACGATGCCTCAACTGTGAACGCGTGGACCTTATCCGAAACGAGAACTCCCCTATTCCCTGACATCACCGCGGCGATTCCTTTTGCCCGCTGCGTACGCTAAAACGAGCTTGTCGAGCCTACTCAGACGGCGTGTGTTTTTCCCCCCTCCCACACCACCACCACAACATTCATTACCTCGGGACTGCGTGTTTGGGGTTTTTTTTTGGGGTCCAGACTCGACAATTGAAATTCCCTGCGAGCTCGTCTCGTTCGAGAGAGCAGCTGCGACAGAGAAAAGGGTCATCGTCATCCTGCACCCGCGGCTATGGCGGGCAGAAATGACCGGGTGTCCATGTACACGACCGGCTCAGGCGAAACGGACGGTCGGAATGGCGATCCCAAGAGAAACCTGTGGACGTCGATGCTGGAATCGGTTGCCAGTGGGAAGCGTCTACCAGAAAAGAATCTACTCGTGCTAGGTAAAATATGGGGTTTCTTGTTCTTGCATACAGACAAAGAATTCAAAGACAAAAGAAAAGAATAAGAAAGAAAAAGAACAAAAAGAAAGGAAAGGTCCGTATTTTTTAAATGCTAATTGTTGGCTCATCAAAGGTGGTACCCCTGAGACGCAACGAGAGTTCATCGAATCACTATCCAACTCAGAAGGGCGACGCGTCTTTGACCGACAGAAGATACCTCCGGTCGCGAACAACTTTGCTCTAGGCTATACATACTACGATGTGTTGGACGCCGATCAAGATGGTACGTGTCTGCTGTCGCGACACGCTCGTTGCACCGACGGCTTTCTTCATGCAGGTCTAACAGACGCCTAGATACACTGGCTCGAGTATCACTCTACTTGCTATCACAACCGTCAAACGAGTTCGCTTCACTCGTCTCACCGCTACTCAATGCCGAGACCGTCTCCCATACAGCCATCGTCATTCTGCTAGACTGGTCGCAACCACACCAGTGGCTTCGCCAGGTCTGGAGATGGATTCAAGTGTTGGAGGAGGTCATGAGCCAAGTGACGCCCGAGGCGCGCTCCGAAATGGAAGACATCATGGCCTCGTGGAAAGAGCGCGGTCGTGTAGGCTCTGCCATGAACTTGGATGGCACGCCGACGACCGCTGGAGCAAGTGGCGATGGCGATGGCCTGTTGCCCTTGGGACCAGGAGAATGGTCTGAACCATTAGGACTACCGTTATGTGTAGTCTGTCAGAACGTGAGTCTAATCCTCTGGTGCGGGTATATGGGCGATGTGTCATTATCCAACCACAACGTACTGATTTACTTCTTCTTTGTCTAAGGCGCAAAAAATGGAATTTCTCGAAAAGAATAAAGGCTGGAAAGAACCCGACTTTGATACCGTTCTACAATACCTACGCACAATACTCCTCCGACGTATGTTGTCCTTTTTTAAAAACACTTTGTAAAACTATACGCACGCCAAACGCACACTCTCTGGTCAAAAATCTCGGGGGGCTTCAAGGATGGATTCGCTGACTGACTTGCCACTCCTATAGACGGTGCCTCCCTTATCTACACCTCGCAAAATTCGCCCTCTCAGCTTCCCTCTCTCATTCACTCTACCCTGGGAGTCACCTCCCTATTAAAGCGCCAGCCCCTCAAGCATAACGTCATCGACCGCGACAAGATTCTCGTGGCCCCAAACTGGGATTCTTGGGGCAAAATTCGCATCCTCGGCGGTGGCTTTGACGCAGAGGCCATCTCCCGAGGCTGGGAAGAAGACATCAAGCTTCCGCCAGGATTCAGCCCAGGCGCAAGCGAGGACGTGCCGCCCTTTGACGACGACGCCGACGAAATGTCACCACCCACACCCAGCCACCCCGGGCCCAGCGCCATCGTGCTGTACGAAGAATGGTGCCGCGACCCCAACAGCGGAGGAATTGCCGTTGTAGAAAGTGCCATGAACGACGGCAAGGCTATAGGCATTGACAGCGAAGACCCGCAGGACTTTTTGGAGAAGCAGCTCAAGATCCTCGAGGCCTTCAAGGCCAAGGTTCCCGACAAGACTGTCCTCAACGGGGACCAATCTACCCCGCGGCGGATCGAGTTTTCCGAGGAAAAGAGCGTCAATGATCACATTGGACCCGTGCAGTTCAACATGGGTGGCATACAAGTCGACGCAGACGACATGCTGCAGCGCCTCAAGGTATGAAGCATCTCCGCGCGTTTACCCCCCACGCATTACATCACATCAGGCACATCCAGTGCCGCCCAACACCCCCCAAATAACGCAATGACACCGCTCCGTCTAACACGCTACATCCTCGCAGGACCGAAACGCCCACGCCTCCTCCTTGGAAGACGATTACTCACCAGAAGACGAAGACGCAACCACACCAGGCGCCATGGCGACAAATTTCGACAACGAACAGCTACAAAGCTTTTTCAGCAACTTGATGAACAGAACAGCCGGGGCAACAGACGGGCCGAGGTCATAGCAAGGAAAATGGTTGGCACATGGCCTGTAAATAGGGGTTTTATTCTTTCCTTTCCTTTCCTTTCCTTTCCTTTTTTTTTTTTTTTCGCTTGCACCTTTTTCTGTTCCCTATTCTCTAATTTTCGGTTCATTTCTTTTTCTTTTTCTTTTCTTTTGGTTTTCCCCTTTTCTCCGCCGGTTTATAAAAGAGGGAAAGGAAGGGGAATGTGGTAGTTTTGCTGTAGAATTAGATACCCATGCTGGACGAAAATGGTACTGAAAAAGACTGGCACGAGGGTTGTGTGCGTGCGTGTGTGTGTGTGTGTTATAGACATGTCGTGTGTTGGATCCGGCCACGCCTACATTATCGACCATTGTCACTGCATGGCCCTTATATTCTGGGCCACGCCTGCGTGGGTACTATTTTCATTGCATGCATTATTACAAGCTACTACATACACCTATTCTCATTGTACAGCACCGCCGCCGCAGTACATTGTGCAAAGGCAAAGCAAGGCAAGGACAACGGATATAGCACATGGACATGGCCAAATATGTGCAGGACATGGGAATATGTTGATCCAATTCATCTCCCATGCATGAGTACATAGCAAAAAAAAAAAATGACACGACGAAAAAAAAAAAGAAAGAAAGAAACACCACTGCAGTGGGGGGAATCCTGGCCTCCTCCCGCCCCTTCACTACTGCAGTGGCGGAACCTTGGCCTTCTCCCGCCTCTTCTTATATTCCACGTCCCGCGGCATCGGCTCGGTGCTCTCGCTGCCCAAGCGCGCCTTGGCCACCACGATCAACATGCCGGGAAAGAGCCACGGGTACTGCAGCATCTCGGCCTCAAAGGCGTTGACCGTGCCCGTCGCCAGAGAGGCGTAGGTGTCGTCGTCGAGCAGGGCGGCCAGGCGGAAGAGATTGGCCGCGGCGAGGGCATTGATGGACGGGAGGGAGGAGTCCATGCCCTCTTTTAGGCGGATGGGCGTGTGTTGCGTTGTGGGGGTCGTGGAGAAGAAGCCGCCGGCTTGGGGGTCGTGGAAGAGGGTGATTTGGGTTTCTGGCGGGGAGTTAGTGGAGTTTTGGAGGGAAGAATGTCGAGTGTTTCTTTTTTTTTTTTTTCTTGTCTTCCTTCTTTCATCTCTTTTCTTCTCTCTTTTCTTCTTCCTCTTCTTTAAAAAAGGTAGGGGCTTAGAAGTGACATAATCTTGAAATTTTTTTTTTTTTTTTTGAAATAGTAAAGCAATAACAATGTTTAAAAAGGACCAAGGAAGAAAACCTACTCTGTAGCTCATCGGCAAACTCAAGTAACGATTCATCCCCCGTTGCCCCAAAGAGGCGCAAAACCCCATCAATCACATAGGCATAGTCGTCGGCAAACCCCTCCGTGTCCCGACCGTCCGGCCATATTCTATACAAGAGTTTGGACGACGCGTCCCAGAGATTGGTGCGGATAAAGTCGGCGATGCGGAGGGCGCCGGAGAGGTAAGCTTGGCTCTTGGAGCGGTCTACGTCCTTGAGAGCGGTGGATGTGTGCGCGAGGGCGGAGAGGCCGAGCCCGCTCCAGGCTGCAATGACCTTGTCGTCGAGGTCGGGAGGGAGGCGCTCCGAGTCTCGTCGGGCTTGGAGTCTGTTTCTGGCGGTCTGGATGTACTGCTGGATGGTGTGGACGGGCAGGTCGAACTGCTCGCTGAGCTGGGCCGCGGTCCTGACGACGCGGAGTATGTTCTGCTTGATGAAGTCGTCGTTGGGGTCGTGCTCCTCGTCGACGTTGCCGTCTTCGCGGACGTCCCAGTGGGCGGCGGCAACTTGGCTGATTTGCTTGTCATGGCCGGACGCATTGACGATGGAGTCGAACTCTCGTCTCGTCCAGAGGTAGTAGGCGCCTTCTTTCATGTCCCTATCGTCTCGCCTCATGAACGAGTCGGCGGCTTCGCTGCAGGCCAGGCCGCCGTGGGGCAGGGCGATTCGAGGCGAGGTCAGGTAATCAGCCAGCTCGATGACCGTGTCCAGGAACTCGCTCTCGGCTGTCCCACCAGCGGAACGCCAGGCATCGAGATACAGAGCCAGCAGCATGGCGTTGTCGACGACGAGCTTCTCGAAATGGGGGATACTCCAGTCTCGCGTGACGGAGCATCGAGCGAAGCCCGTCAAGCCAATGTGGTCATGCAGTGCGCTGTCTCGTATATGGCGCAGTGTCGCGACGGCCATATGGGCCGCGTGCTTGCATTCGGCCTCTCCGACTACGTCTCGCACCGCGGAGGGCGCTGTATTGAGGTAGAGCAAGAAGGCCAACTTGGAGGGCGTCAGAAACTTGGGGGCGATGCCGAATCCGCCGCACACCGGGTCAAAGGTCTTGGCGATATGAGCATAAGCCTCCTCCAGTTGGTCGAGGTCGAGTTCACTCGACAGGTGAGCGCTCTTTCCCCCGCCGGCGGCAGCACATTCAGGAACATCACCAGGAGCAAAGCCAAACGACGACGGTGGCGACGACAACGACGACGACGACTTGACGTGTGTTGCAATGGGGTCTGATGCTGCCGTGCCTCGACTCCCCACGGTACCCTCGGCAGCGAATTCTCGCAGCTGGCCCAACATCTCTGACGCCTCTTTGCGGCATTTTGTTTCTTGATCTCTCCAGATGTCTCGCACCTTTTTGAAGACGGTCAAGGAATCCAGCGTTTCGGTCCCGGCCTCGGCTCCAGTCTCGGCAACCACTCGTCGAGAGACGGAGGGACCAGGGAAATACGTGCCCCCAAAGACGGGCTCCATATTGGGAGTCACGAAAACGTTCAACGGCCAGCCCCCCGCATGGCTCACGGCTTGCAGGTAGTTCATGTAAACGGTGTCGATGTCGGGCCTTTCTTCTCGGTCCACGATGACGGGAATAAATGATTCGTTCAGGACGGCGGCGCATTCTGCATTCCGGAATGATTCTTGAGCCATGAGCCGGCAGTCTTTTGAGCCAGTCAGTCAGCCAGTACGTAGTATTTGGCTTGCTATGTGCGGGAAGGGGACCGGTGGTCAGACCAAGACAAAAAAAAAAACGTACAATGACATGCCTTGTAACCAATGTGCAGGAAGAGGAGTTTATTCTCCCGCCTCGCCCGTTCGATGGAATCCGAGTCTAGAATCTGCCATTTGACCAAGCTATGCTCGCCGCTTCGCACAAAGCCATTTTTGCTCGAGGAAGCCCGGTTCTGCAACGGTGCGTGTGCGATAGGCGCTCCTTGGGCCGAGACTGCTCCAGAAGTAGTTGGATTTGTTCCCCTTGCCGCAGCCGATGCGGCGAGTTCAGATACGAGCATCGTCGAGTAGGGACGACGCCCCTTTCGGGGAGAGTTGGAAAAATTCTGAGAAGGAGACGATATTTCGCTCGCGTGTCCGGTGGCTCTCGTCTACACAAATGCGACGAGGACGACCTAGGTAGCTAGGCAATCTACTACTAGGTGCCCAAGGACGACGGTACGAGGCCCGAGGCCAAGTCGGGTTGGGATTTCGTCAAAGTTGATCGGAAAAAAGGGGCTCTCCCGATTGAATCTGAGTAGACAGCAGGAGGTATCGTAGGCAGGCACTTGCTATGCGTCGCGACAGCAATAACGTCGCCTCATCCGATGGCGGAGAAACTGGTCGCAAGTCGTTGCGCGGGGATGAAGCCGTCGGATGTTTGCCGTGGGGTGACGAAATGGCGGCACACCGCGGGGTTCGCTGCCCCGCCTGATATCTATCTGGGGAACCGGTGGTAAAATGGGCATTCTTGCTTGGCAAGCATCTTAACAACCGCACTTCTCAAGCTCCTCAACTTCTTCACTTCTTCACCGACAGACATGTTCCAACCAGGGCATCGGCATGTATACAAGTAAGTATCCAGTCTTGCTTCTGCCAAGGCATCCGGCCCTGTCTCTGCCCTATCTGCCTGTCTGTTCGTCGTCTACCCTTGCACAATGTCGCATCGTCTCGTCGTCGCCACCGCATCGGCTCCTCAATACGACCCCGTGGAGTCGCATTCGCATTCGCATTCGCATTCTCCCGAAGCATCTTTGCCATTCACCCTCGATGACCCTCTTGTTGAGCATTCACGATGAAGGGTTTCGGGCCCAATTGCGAGAAGAGCACGACATGGACGAATCATCACTCAAGTGACCGCCTTGCACGATATTCAGTAGGTACCTACCTAGTACTTTATGCAAGTCTGCCCAAACTTGACCAGCAGTGAAAGCCGGCGACCGGCCTGATTTCCGGTTCTCGACGCGGCTGTATCTTGTTCTTTATGCTTCAAACTATACGGAGATGTCGTCGGGAAAAATTTACGGTGTCCCTCGCAACTCCAAGCTTGTGGTTCAAATGAGATGGATGGTCTTCGGCTTGCAGATAAAGTACATGCACACGAATGGGTAGGTGAGTGTGGGGCGCAGGCAGCCTATAGTTGAAAATAACCCACAGGTCTGGTGGAGTTGGACCTTCCAAGCGAACTAATTTCTTGCCTTTTACCAGAGATTACCGTGGAATGGCCAAACATACTCCGTTGCAAACAATCTTTGGAAACCCTCGAGTTCGACTCCCGTCGATTTTGCTTTTTGCCCCTCCTATCCTCCCAGGTTTTGTGATGTATGCTTCCGCCAACATGCTGGCGCGAATTCATTTAAGCATGTGTTTTTTATTGTTTTCATGTCCCTTTTGCTGCCCCTCATTCCTATGCATTTTCGTCATCCTACTCCACGTCATGTAGTGAGGGATCGCCCGCGTTGGACGCGCTGCAAATTGACAGACAGTCAAGCGCGTCTAGTCGAAGCAATACCAAAGTCCATCTCCTCCATCCGAAATTGCCTGGCGAACATGTTTGGAATCCCTTAAACCCATTCGCAGCCAACCAGTGCCGCCAGACTATGCACCAGCATCCCATCTCATCGATAGCATCCATGTCGCTCCTTCCGTAGAGATGCTGCTGCTGCCTTATATCCCCAAGCCCCGACTGAGCCGCTCCAAGCCAAGTTTGAAGTTTCCGTTGCGTGGGCCTGCCGAGTGCGGTATGCGGGCTGGTGTGACTCAACGAGGTACCTACCACCGGGGCAGAACGTGCATAACTGGCAGAACAATACTCTTTTTTTTTGCTATCCCCTCCATCGTCTATTTTTAAACGAATTTTACGGCCTAATCTATCCAGCCAGACTTGTTGGGTTGTGAAGCAGTATACTCAGCCTTTCTGAGAAACCCCATCTTTACCTTGATACTACATCGCTCTTGCATGAAGTCTGTGTCAGCACGTTGGCTGCGAGATCCGGCATCCCGATTGGGAAATCTACGTCAGGTGAAACTCGGTTTAAACAATCACCAAACAAGACCACCTGTCGGTCGACGCCCGACGCCCATCGTTCAAATGGCCACGAACCATGTCCTGCTGGACGGAAGAACCGGTGAAGGAGGCGGCCAGCTCGTCCGCGTGGCATGCGGTCTGGCAGCCCTGACATGTCAGCACGTCACGATCCAGCACGTTCGCGGGAAGCGCGAGGGCGGCCGAGGAGGCGGTACGTGACGAGTGTAGAGGTCCATTGAACACCCGTCGTCCCGTTCACTCCCTTGCGTAGTCCATTCAGCGTCTTTTTCCTTTTTGGTGGCACATGAAGAGAATGCTACAAGACCACAGAACGAGCATCTGACACACATACGCACACACGCACATTAGGACTCAAAGCTCAACACGTCGCCTCTCTGACCTGGCTCGCCAAAGTCACAGATGCACAAGTCCAAGGCCTCACCGTCGGATCCAAGACGCTCAGCTTTCAGCCCAGACGCTCACCCGCAGACCTTGGCCCGAGAAACTTTGACATCGAAGCCGGCACCGATGCCGCGAGTGCGCTGCTCATCTTGCAGGCTATCCTGCCGTTCGTCTTGTTCGCCGGCAATACGGAAAACGAGCCCATTGTGCTGAATATCTACGGTGGAACCAACGTTCATTGGTCGCCGAGCTACGAGTACGTTGATCAGGTGCTCATGCCGGTTCTCGAGGAGCGATTCGGGATTCGCGTGCGGCGAGAACTGAAGAGCCGGGGTTGGAGCCTGGGACCTCCGTCAAGGGGACATGTCGCGCTTGTGGTGCAACCTGTTCCTAGAGGGGAACCGCTGAGGTTTGCTCCTTGGCCAAAGCATACATGTTCGTCACCACATCAGGTTTGCAGGATCGATATAAGTATCATGGTCCCTCGTTCGGCTCATGCGCTTGTCCAGGCGGAGCTTCTCGCATCACTGGGGAAAATGTATCACGGAGTAGAGACTCAGTTCAAGCTGGTAGAGGACTCGGGCCATGACGCGCGGTGGTCTATTCTTCTAGTTGGACACTCGCAGGACGGCATTCGATGGGGACGGGACGCGCTCTTCTCCGTGCCCAAGCCCGCCAAACTCAAATCGACTCGGGAGGAGTTCGTGCAGCTCGCATGTGCCCAGCTCTGCCGGGCGCTACACAAGGAGACGACTCAGGCGGGCACGGCGGACGAGTTTCTCCAGGACCAGCTCGTGGCTCTGCAGGTTCTCGCGGAAGGCTACTCGACGGTTTCGCGGGGCGGACCAACGATGGACGAGGAAGATGTGCTGGTCGAGAAGCTGGAAAGATTGGAG
Organism: Claviceps fusiformis PRL 1980; assembly: GCA_000223055.1. Classification (NCBI taxonomy): domain Eukaryota; kingdom Fungi; phylum Ascomycota; class Sordariomycetes; order Hypocreales; family Clavicipitaceae; genus Claviceps; species Claviceps fusiformis. Next base: position 72,751 of record AFRA01000016.1, read on the forward strand.
GTCAGGAATGGGGCGGAGATGAGAGAGGAGAAGACGAATGAGCCGTTTGGGAATGGATCTACGCATACGACGACGGCGAGGTGGGTGGCGAGTGAGTTGCTGCCGGGGGCTGCCTTTTATCATGGAGGCGAGATAGTAAAGGGAGTTGGCTTTTCTGTATGAAAAAAATAGAAGCAGCTGGCTCGTCGTCATGGACGGCGAAATAATGTCTGGAATGTACGCAGAAGAAAAAGGCCGGGAAGCAGATCGAAAGGACTGGTACCTGGTCAAGGCAATGCTGTATCGGAGACTTGAGAGGGTTGATAAGCTCCCAGCCGAGATACATGTTTACGCAGCAGCATGACAGACCCACTTTTGTGCGGCGGTTGCCCTGCCAGAGCCTGACCCGCGCAGTCAACTGGCAGCCAACCAGATTCAGCTGCTTGTAATAACTCGCACCTGCCAGTCAGGGCAGCTTTCCACAAGATTTGGCCCCCGACGCTCCAATCTCCAATCTTTACGCTTCACGTGGATTGGCTTTTTTAGACGCAGGAAAAGGAAAAAAAAAAAAAAGAAAAAAAAGAAAAAAAAAAAGGGACCTGATATCACATTGACCGGACCGCTTCCACCACCCGCCGTTTCTTTCCTGCTGCATCGTCACGTCACTCGGCTTGGACTTTTCACTACCTACCTAGCAAGGTGGTGCAGAGTCTCAGCTTCACATTCACTTCACCATGGCTCCGCTCATCCTTCACAACGTCCCCGATGACGAGTGCTACGTCGGCGACGATGGTATCAAGCGTCCCTATGCCATGTATTTCAATCAGTACGTTGATCAATGTCCCGGTCGAGCACTTGGAGAAAGGCATGCCGTCTTTTTCTCTTTCCTCTCCTCTTCCACTCTTCTGACCTGAATGTTCCAGACACGAAACCCATACAGGAAGCACGAGGCCACGGCGCAATGTCGCGGAATCCGGCTCCTTTGGCAAATCCACGAGGCGATCTCGATCAAGAACTGGCACCCCCGCACGAAGCCGCGAGAACCCGACCTTTGCTGCCGCAGACAAACTCTTTGGCGACTGGGTTTCCAATCAAGCGGCGGCGGCAGCGGCGGCTCCGACCTCGACTAGCCAGCGCAAGAGCACCGGCTTGATGATGCAAGACGATAACTCCCCTCACCGAGTGATTCCATCCACTCCCGTCGAGCTCATTCTTCGCGGCTACCGCTCGTCGTCGCAGCAATACGCCGCCATTTCCCACTACGAGAACCTCGCGGGGGCCATTTTGGAGGACTACCCCCGCGACCCCCCGGCCTCACAACGACGATACAAATCTGACTTGCGCGATTCAGCTTATACGCGCCGTCGAAACCTCAGTGCTGCCGAGCGGGCTCTGGTGAACCGCGCCGACGGCGGCGAGCATTGGGTCAAGGTGACGTTTGAGAGCACCGAGGCCGCCAACGCTGCCGTGTACGCAAGCCCGCAACGAATTCTGGGCTATCTGGTCTATGCCGAGCCTTATAGAGGCATCGCACCCGCCAAGGACGAAGCCTGTCCCGACGTGGAAAGCATCGTGGATGGCGAGAAGGAGCGTTCCAAGAACGTGCCGGCGATGGGGGGCACTCCCCATCATCAACGTCACCATCATCGAAAAAGCATCAGTAGTGGCATGCCCACCATGCTTCGCAGCCGACTGCTAGACCTGTCACCTTCGGACTCAAGAACATCCAGCCAGACCCTTGACACTGCCACGATAACACCATCACACACCTCGTCCATCACCATGACGGATGCGCCAGGGCTGAGCTCCGGCGCCGAGCCGGTAGAGATGGACGATACGGAACGCATCTTTTGCCGGCGCATCCCCACGGCCCGCCGAGTCCGCCTTCTCCCCGCCGAACAAGCCCTGCTTCCGCAGCAATCTGTCATGCAGCGGTTTGTCAATGCCGTCCCGTTTGTGAATTGGTTCAGTGGCAGCATGATTGGAAATGAGGTGCCACGAACCGAAACGGGCGACTTTGATTGGGGCCGCGCCAGCCTGTACTGGAAAATCATCTGGTGGCTCGACGCAACCTTTGGCCTATTCAAGGGCGACGTATACAGCGTCGACAAGGATGACTAGAAATCTTCTTGTATCGATGGTGGTGTTGCCAAAGCGCGTCGGAAGGGGTCCGGGTCCGGGCCCAGGTCCAGGGCTGGGGGCTCCAGAGCCGTGCGACGGAGAAGAGGGGGCATATAAATGTTGCATCATGTTTACGAGGCGTTTTTTTTTTTGTTTTGGCGTCGGTACAGGAGGGGATGATAGATGGGACGAGAGCATAAGAAGACACAAAAGCATCATGATTATCTGCAGGATTTTCTTTTTCTTTTCTTTCTTTCCCCTTTTTTTACTTTTTTTTTCTCTTTCTCTTTCTCTCTTTCCCTTTAAACTCTTTTCTTTTTCTTTCTTTCTTTCTTTCTTTCTTTTTCTCTTTTTCTTTTTTGGTTTGGTTTGGGGGGGGCAATGTCGGGAACTGGCTGCAGACAAGAGGGGTAAACAGAAGACAAAGCCGTAATGTAGACAGCCTAATATAGTGCAAGGTAAATGGATGACATGGGGAGGCAACTCTCCTTGAGCCCGCCCGTGTTGCCGAAAGGTTGGCTGGCTATCTAGAAAAAATACTATCCAGCGGGGCCCAGAGCCCGTATAATGCCTTGTATGATGTACTGCTTCATGGCGCCTTGGCATCTGATGATACGACAGACTCGTATAGAGGGGTTATAAGGGGGGGGGGGGGGAGGGAGGGAAGTCTCGAATGGTGGTGAACCATGAACCGATGAGATGAGATAAAATACACCGCTGTACAAAAGTATAGACCATTGGACGTACTGGGCTGGTGAATGGTCGGGCGGGATGGTCATTCACGGTGGTAGATCTCAGTCATGCTGATACGCCTCGCCACGCAAACCGTAAATCTTGCACCACAGATTGACCCAGCCCCCCTCGTCGACTACGAGATTCAAGAACCAAGAAACAAGTCTACTCGGTGCTCGGGCACGGGGGCACACAATGCGCAAAATGGCCCGGGAGAGTGGGAGCCACGTACGGCACAGAACAGCGCGTTGCAGAAATCGGTACGGATACATCTATCTCATCTATGGGATGCTAGTCCCGGGGTATGGGTCCCGACGGAGGAAGGTTTTGTATAAAGACGAAGACACTAAAAGAAAATCCCACCGTCCTAAAAAAAAAGAGGACACCAAAAAAAAAAAAAAGACTAAAAGTCTAGCATGTATGGTTTCCCTCCCGCTATGTAATAATAGGTATCTAAGGAGACGTGTCTAAGGCAAAAGGAAACAGAAGAGAAAATAGAAAAGACAAAAAAAAAAAAACCAAACCCAAACTGCAGACTACATGGAGCAGCCATGGCCGATTCACGTCCTAGACTACGAAACAGCACAACTTGTACACAAATATAAAATGGTAGCCGGAAGCTTAGTCGCCCCATGCGTACGCGGAGCTCTCGGTCTCGTGACGCTGTTGTTGCACCTCGGTCTCGGTCTCGTGCTCACTGGGCAGTGGCGATGGCGATGGGCTTCCGCGCCTGGACCTGGATGCGAGAGGGGCGCCCGTGTCTTGTTCTCTGTCGTGCTGCTGCTGCTCCTGCTCGTCCTCTTGGTGGTGGAGATGCTGGCTCATGGCGCCCAGGGACTCAAACGTCACGTCGGCGGGGGTGCGGCGGATGGGCTGGGGCGAAAAGGGCCGCGCGCCACGGGGTTTGCTGAACTCGGCGGAGAAGACGCTGACGCCATCTGCGTCGCCGGCGAGACCGGCGCCGCTGCCACTGCCGCCGCTGTGCTTTGGCTCGGTGGTCAGCCCCGTGAGGGATTGGTAGCGCTCCGAGTCCATGAGGAGGCTGTCGCCGCGGGAGTGGCCGAGGCGGGCGGAGCTCGTCTCGGAGGCGGTATCGGCGAGGATGCTCTTGGGGGGGAGGATGGAGAAGAGCTTGGAGGAGGAGTCGCCGGTGCTGTTACTGTTGTTGTTGTTGTTGTTGTTTTGGTGTTGGTTCAAGCCAGCTGTGCCTGCTCCTCCTTCTGCTGCTGCTCCTTCTTCGGCTGCGCATGCACCACCAACATCCTCGTCACGGCTGGCAAACAGGTCGGTCCCCATCTCCAGCAGGTCGTCCAGCCCGCCGCCCGACCAGCCCTTGCGGGCAAGACTCTCGAAAATGTCCACCTCGGCGCGCACCAAGCTACAGCTCGCGTCGACGATGCGGGCACTCGTGTCCTGCGACTCGCGCAGCAGCGAGCGCGAGTGGTCGGCGTGGAGGATGGTCAGCCCGTCGAGCTGGGAGGTCAGTTGGACGAGATGGGCCCTGAAGCGGGCGACGTCGCGGCGGCGCTGCTTGTGGAGCTTGAGCCCTTCCTTTTCCATGCGCTTGACCTCCCTGCCCTGGGCCTTGACCTTGGCCCGGTAGGTCTCTTCCTCGTCGTCAATGACGGTCTGCCACCTGTCGAGGTCGTGCAGGAGGGGCACCTCGAAGGAGCGGTAGACGGTCTCGGAGAGGATCTGCTGGTGGTTGGCGATGAGGTAGTGGACGCCCGAGGCGGAGAGGAGGGTGTCGGCGGTGCAGACGCCGCGGGGGGCAAGGGCGAGGTGGAGGTGACGGTGATGGTTGGTGAAGGAGCCGGACATGCTGGCCGCGCCGCCGCCGCCGTGGTGGGCTTGAGGCCCGGCGAAACCGGCGACGGGCTCGGCGCGGGCTTCCTTGAGGCGGGCGCATGCCTCGAGGGCGGCGCCAAACTGCGAGGCCGCGTCCGAGAGGGCCGCCAGGGCGAGGCGGTAGGATTTGGCCGAGGCGAGGAGCTCCGAGTAGGCCTGCTGCGAGGCCTCGAGGTCCGACTGCGTGAGGACCGCGTGCGACGGCCGCGGCGCCGGCGGGAGCGGGAGGCTGTACTGCGAGATGGGATGCGCCGTGGACGCCAAAGAGTAGACGGGAGACGAGGGGATGGGCGGCAGCTGAGAGGGCGACGGCGAGACTGGCCGTGAACAGGCGGCGGCGGCGGCGGGGGGCGGCATTGGTCGCGGACGCGGACGCGGTCGTGGTGAGGCCATATTTTGGAGGGAGGAGGAGGAGGAGACGCGCGTTGGGAGAGGCCCAGAAGAGGGTCGTCGTCGGGGCCGTCGGGGTCGTCGGGGTCGTCGTAGGTATGGTTTGTTTTTTCTTCTTCTTCTCGGGGTTTCCTCTTCTTTTCCCTTTCGGTGAAATGAGGGCGGATTGTTTACTTTCGTCCTGGCGGTCTGGCGGTGGCTCGGTGCCATGAGGCTAGACAGACACTAGTCGATTTTACCCGAGTTCGACTTTTTGACGTTGGCGGGCAACGACGAGGCTGCGCGTACCCGCAAGCCACTACAAGCCATGATGAGCCACGACAAGCCACGACACGCCACGAACAAAGGCGGCAAAAAAGAGGCTGTTGAAAACGAACGCTCTGTTCTTGGTAGTCCCTGGATGGGTGATTGCGGCCATGTACATGCATACGGAATTAGACAATGTAGCTAGAATAGAAGAAGCATAAGAAGAAAAGTGTACCAGCAAGTGTGATTCTTTTTCATGTATTCAGGTACATAAATGCTTCGCCAAGTTCGACAAGGATTTTTCGCTAACGCCAGATGCTTTGAAGAAGAAGAAAAGGTTAAAAAAAGGGGGCAAGGGGGACGGGGAGGGAGAAAAAGAAGAAAGATTATTAATGCACCGGCCCCCCCTTGCCAAAAGCCAACACCCGACCAACAAACAGTTCATCAACTTTTCCCAGCGGGCCCGCACTGCCACGAGCATCCACGGTGAAGAAAAGGTATGGCTCTCTCGTCATCTGCGACGCTCAAGGCTCGCACAATCCTGCCGCTGCTCGTCTTATCCACCGTGTGTATATCCCGCCACTCCACCCATTCCATTGAAGGCACCACCACCAGCTTCTGGCACTTTGTACACGAGATCCCTCCCATCTCCTTTTGCCGCACCGCTCTCTCCAAAAGGCCGCGGATATGAGACAGACCATCCGGTATATAGTGCGACAGTTGGGGAAGCTCGTTGGTCGAGTAGCAGCTGCGAACGGCCAGTTCGACCAGAGATGGAACGCGGCTGGGCATGGGGACAACATGCCCAACATCCACACTGTTGTTGTTGTTGTTGTTGTTGTCGTCGTCGTCGTCGTCGTCGCCGCCTCCATCACCATCTGCGACAGCCACTTTGTTGGATTCGCTGTAGGAAGGGAATTTGAATGCAGACAGCACTTGACCCATCGAGTCAGACACCTGAAGAGGGGATCGACCCAAGAAACGTGACACAAGCCGTTCTACCGTCGACTTGAGGCGGTCGTCGTTCTCATCCAACGCACGCTCAAAGGAGAGGGACGACTCAGGTTCGAAAAAGGGATTCGGGTGCAAGACGAGATCCCTCAAACCGAGGTCAAACAGTCGCATGAGTTCGGCCGGCAATGAGCGCAGCCGATTTTGCGACACATTGAGCTGCTTGAGATTGGACAATTTCGCAATGGCAGGTGGAATCTCGGACAACTTGTTCCCTCTCAAACTTAAAATCGTGAGGTGCTGTAGCTCAAACAACGCTCCCGGTATGAGTCTCAGGCGATTCATGGCCAGGTACATCTTGAGTTCCGGTTCCTTCTGCTCGAACGCGACGTCCTTGGTCACCATGGGAATGCACGAGAAATTTGCCAACGGGCTCAGCGTCTCATGGCTGAGTTCTCCCAATCCCATTGACCAAAAGTCAACCGTCTCGTCGCCCTGCTCCAGACAGACCTGGATTTTCTCCCGCGCGAGAAGCTCCGCTCTCGATAGAGTTGGTGCTGGTGGCCGCTGGTCCAACTGCGGCCACTTGGGCCGTACGGCCATCTCCAGTTCCTCCGTGCACAGGTCGTCGGACCCATCAGACCCAAGGTAAACGCCGCTGTCCAATTGTCGAACCAGCTTCCGCTCCCTCTTCGGCTGCGGCAAGGTCAGAGCCTCGCTGAACGTCGAGTCGGACGATGTGGGATGCTGCTGGAACCAGGTGCCGACATATCGCTTCTTCTTCCGCCCTTCCACGTAATTGTCCAGACCTGGGTCATCATCACTGGAGAAAACGGCCGGATCACTCGAGTTGTACAGACCGCCAGAGTGTGGATAACGAGCACGCTTGCGGGGATTATTGCTGAAGGTCTGGGAGTGCTCGTTCCACGACACGGCCGGGAGGCGCGGGAGCGACGGCTCTTCAGCCATTGATCGAGTTCAAGACTTTGGCTGAAGGCTCCAAGAGAGGGAAAATACAGACGAGGCTTTCGTGCTCTCGTACGACGCTCAGAAGAAGCGCGGCAATTTACGGTAGCAACAGCTGGCGTGGTGCGTCTGGGGGAAAAGGAGGAGGAGCCTCCGACTTGTGCGGAAGACGCGCCAGGAGAGGTAGGCAGGCACGCGGACGATGCGATGCGATGGGCCCCGGATCCAATGAACATCGACTGATGACTTGCGACTCCACATTTGGGTGGGTCCTTCCCCCGTCATGTCGCGTGTCCATGATGGCGTGCCATCGCATCGCGGGCAGCGGACCAGCAAGAGAGCTCGATACCAGATGGTAGGTAAAATATCAGCAGAGAGAATGGTAGACTTGCTGACGACAGCTGCATTCGTCATGTAAGAGGCAGCTCTTCATTCTCAAGATCCCCATAGACCAGAGCATTGAGTCTCTACAGTCGGATACATAGCCAGGCGTAGGGCGCTGCTTCCATCATGTCTGTGCTTCCGTGCTTCCGTGCTTGTGTACTAGTCTTCTTTGTGTGTGCATGCGTGCGCCGCGCGTGTGCCTTTTGTGGTTCGTTTTATGCTGCGTGGCACCTCTTGCTGGGAGTATTACGTCTTCATTTCCCCTTTTCCCCTTTTCTTCTTCTGGACATGGTGATGACTTTAATCCCAATCATCGTCATCATCGTCCATTCTCGACTTTCCAACTCCGCCGGTCTTGATACTCTTGCCCAGCCCGGCAAGACGTTCGTCTTCAGCGTCCTCGGCGGCTTGTCTCCTCTTGACCACCCGCAAATCCGTTTCGGGGACGGCGCCAACCGCGACAAGCAAGTTATCAATGTGTCGCATATTCGTTCGAACACCACCAAGTGTCATCAGAGTAACCTCTTGCTTGACAATGTCCCCCTTGTTATACACCAGAATCGTCGGACAGTTCCTGTCCGGATAGTTCTCAATGGCCTGGCTGGCTCGAATTTCGCAGAATTTGATATCACCGTACTCTCTGGCAGCCTGTCGCCAGAGTTCGGAAAGAACTCTTGATTCCACATTTGTCCCTGTGCCGGCCGTCAGGTTGACAAGCACGGGTCCCTTTTGAGATGCCTCTGTCACCTCACGCTGATAATCTGGTTTCGATATCGGGTACACACTGCCATGGACTGACTTTTTCTGAAGATTGCTCAGTTCAGCCATACGCTTTTGTCGGTACTGGTCCAGGAATTCTTCGTCCTCGAGATCCTCCAATTCGTCAAGCTCGTCCAAATCCTTGCCCTCTAGTCGGTTTTCGTGTGCGAGTCTTCGGCCTTCGAGAATCGCCTCTTCGATCATGGGGGTGGGACTCGGCGGTTTCTCTGGAATAACCCCATGTTTTCGCAAAATATCGTTCCTACAGCCTAATCAGAGCTTTGCTCTAATCCAGCTGCCTTGGCGGGGTTACTTACCACTCTGTGTCGGCATTTGGGTCATCAATGGGAACACATATTCGTTGATCGCCGGGGGTCGCCATGTTTGGGAACAAATCTGTCCTTCTTCGAGGACAACCTACCCCCGAGCTTGTGTGCTTTGCAAGCTTGTTTGACGCAACTGGGAAAATCGAGGCAATGAAAGCGCGACGAGCCTCACCATACGGAACAACGACGCATCCGATCCGATGTTGGCCTACTGCCCCTCTCCTCCTAAACGCAGGGCTTTGGCTTTGGCTTTGGTCCCTCGGGCGAAAGGAGAGGGGGCCGTGCCAACCGGGAACCACTTATAAACTCCAGTTGCTACAAAGTCTGCAAGTAGACTAAGAAAAATAATTATGGGTCACTCTGCGCACTCGGTGGTTGTGCCCCGCTGCGTCCAATTAGATGCTCCAAGATGTGAGTCACGTGTTGCTGGGCCAAAAAACCCTATCACACTAGTCCGCTTTTGATGCCATATTCCTGGTAGGGTGGCGAACCAGAATCCCCCCTCGAGTGCACCCAACTTTTCTCGCTTATTACTTCTTAAGCACCTTGCGAGCCTCAAATCCGCCGCCAGACTTCGTCAAGTTTCCCGATCCTCGCAAGATACCGACGGCAAATATAACCTCAGTCAATCAGTCAAAATGGTGAGCGACCACAATCCATTTTTCGGTGCCCCCGGTCAACGGTGGACATTTTCCCTTGGAACGACGCGTGAACGAGAAGCAGCGAAGTGGACACGGCGGCCGACGATGCATCATCCTCTCTTCTCCCAGGAGGGGAGGTGGAGTTGCTGTTGGGTGGAAGTTCCGGACTTCAGCTCTCACGGCGCAATGAGTGATGGGAATCTGTATCAAAGCTAACGATGAATGACTTAGGTTCTCGCTGTTGATCTTCTGAACCCTTCGCCGGCCGCCGAGGCCAAGAAGCACAAGCTCAAGGTACGATGGCAACCAACCTCGAACAATCACCCCATAACACTTCCATCATCGCGACGTCTTTTACGTGCTACGCCACCATCACTATCAATCAAAGCGCCACACATTTCTCGATTTTTAACATTTGCTTTTCTAGACCTTGGTCCCGGCTCCCCGATCTTTCTTCATGGACGTCAAGTGCCCCGGCTGCTTCGCCATCACCACCGTCTTCTCGCACGCCCAGACCGTCGTCATCTGCCAGGGCTGCACCACTGTTCTTTGCCAGCCTACCGGTGGTAAGGCCAGATTAACCGAGGGCTGCTCATTCCGAAGAAAGTAAATCGTCATCGCGCGGTCTTCTTTCCTTTTGGTACTCATGACTCTTGCGGTTCAACACGGTGATCACATTCTCGGATCTGCAAAACACGAAGCACTTCAAATGATCTTGACAGACGGGCGTCGAAACACGAACCTCTTTTTTCTTCACGCCTAGGCGATCAACACAATCTCAAAACCCTTTTTCTTTTGCGGATAAAAGATGGAATCACCCATACGAACAGGGGCGTTTGGCGGGTCTCCGGATATCAGGCATGGCACAATTATTCATCTCGTTTTCTTTTTTTCCGTTACGCGCGTCTTGTACCAAAGAGTCGTCCTTTGAATCAGGAATAAAAGCACTGCATTGGGGGTGGACAGCTGGAGAAGAGCTTTTCACGAGTATCCAGAACGGTCCAGATGGCTAACTGGATATGAGAACGTGGAACCGCTGGTTTGAGGATCGCTACATACCCGAGTGCTATGAGTAGCGGAGGTTAGGCACTGTGCATGCGAAAAAATCCAAATGGTTTCCACGAATTCCGTCTCTGCCGTGCTTTGCTTGAATTGTGCATGTCATGGACGTTTCGACGTATGTATCTCTGGTCGGACGCGGGGTCTTGCTGCTAACGCGAGGCTTCACGTCTATACCACTCTCTAGGAATAGAGCGGCCAGACGGTGTCACCCGCCTGTATGCTCCGATACTCGACAGCCTGAGCTGCAGCAGGGTCATTGTCATCTAGAAGGCAAGTAAAGGTGACGAAGTTTGTCTACCCACAGTTGAACATGGTAAAGAGGCACAAATGTTTTACTCTCTTTCTGGTTTACATACTATCTACGCCACTAAAGCATAGGCAGTGTTGCTAATATCATAAGTTTATGTCTATTAGCCAGGATGTGCTTTAGTACCTGTGTCCTTTTTTTTTTTTTACGTTCGTGTTCTTTGTCTATTTAAGACCGTTTCTTACTTTTCTGGAGGCACATAGTCTGATTGCATGATTATTATTATTATTGTCTCTTAAAAGAAGTATCATTCATGTCATGGTTGAGAAATTGTCGCCCCTATTTTTCTTATTTACGACGGGAAGTTGACCTGGAGCCGTACACTCAGAAAGTAGAAGATTAGATGGGCAGATCCACTGTAAACCCGATTTTTTGTTTCATGTATCGTATTTGCAAGGCTATGTCTTTGTGAGTCTAAACGGGCAGGTTACCTTCTCTGTGCATCTTACTTATCTAGTAGTTTCTTTTCTTTTCGGCGTCTCTTTCTATCTTGTCTTTTTGGCCTCTCGTTTCTTCGACGTCTTTTTAGCTTTCCTCCGTTCTCGCCACCGTCCGCACTCTTTCCCTTCCCTTCCTTTCTCTTCTTCCCAGCAAAGAAACCAGCTGTGCTTTGTCGTCCAGACCCCTGAACCATTAAGCCACGACAATTTTTGTTTCCCCCCTAAAGGCACGAGGTGCTCGCTTACGTTCTGAGACGCGCTCGGGTGCTATATTCTCCCCTTTTGAAACAAAACTAAACATGACCATCGGGTGCATGGGTGCCCTCGGCCGCGAAACACTTTGATTGTCTTTATCTGTTTATTTATTCATTGTGGGACAAAAAAAAAGGCCACGTCCATATCTAAAGACCGCTATCTGTAGCAGTTTCCCCTTCCTGCCATGGTTGCTGGTTACGTTGGCTGAGCATGGTTCAAACATGATTGGACTGTGTGTCGTGAGAGAATCTGTTTCTGGGACCCGGGGGAAAACCCAGAGCCGGCCTGGATGGATCGATCTGATTCTAGATTTCCAAAAGGCTGGATACCGGAGGGTCCGTGCAGAAAGGCAATCTCCACGTGCGGAAAAGGCGAAATCCAGAGGGAGACAAAAAAGCTTAGCTACGGACTAGGTAGGTACCTAGGTAGTAAGCAGGAGACGGTCTACAACGGAAGTACCGAGACAAGATGAATGCAGATGGACAAGTCGATTAGTATGCAAGAAGAGGAGGAGGGGGGGATCGACTCTCAGCATTGCTATTATTTTCGATTGTCAATTGTCAATTTTGGTCAAATTGGGTACATAAAGTAACGAATGAAAGATACAATTTCTAGTGCTGTGCACAATGCCGGCTCGGCAGGAACAAAGGCGTAGTGGCAGACGCGCTAAGCCCAATGCGCTCTTCACGTGCCGTCAGCCATGGGCCGTGGGTCATGAGCCAATGCCAACAGCAACCCTGGCGACGGACCGACGTCAGCGCCGTGAAACAAATCCCAATCCGCCTTTTCTCCTTTCTCCTTAAACCTCATTGTCCTCGGCCTTGAACAAAAAGGCACTGTCTCTGCTTCCTCGTGTTTTTTTGTGATTACCATCCAGCATTGCGAAAGCGACACTCCGTCAAGGACAAAAAAACAAAAAGGCAACCAACCCATCCAATTGACACTACAGTGTATACCCAATACCGAGTCGAAAAGGAACAGAAAGAAAGAAGAAGAAGAAGAAGAAGGAGAAGGAAGGGAAGGAAGTCGGGGAGAAAAGAAAAGCCTACCTCGCTACCCACTGCTCACGACAGCATCTTTTGTCTTCCACCCCTCCGGTCTCTTTTTTTTCTCCCTACCAAAACCAAGAGGCGATTCGGTCTTGGTCTTGGTCTTTGTCGCCGTCTGCGTCTCCGTCTCTCGCACATCCACTTTGAACAACAGTGATAATTCTAGTCCCTTGACCACCATGTCGAACCCCCGAATCAAGCGCCAATTCGCAGGCGCCTCGGCCGACCCTGCTCAGCGTCAAATCACATCCTTCTTCTCCTCCTCCTCCTCCTCCTCCTCCTCTCCTCGTAGCGGTGGGCACGACGAAGCACCGAGCTCCCCCTTCGGAGCACAAACAAAAGCCCTCCGCCCGCCTTTGCTGCCGTCCAGCGTGCAGGCCAACCTCTTGAGCGTGGGGATGCGAATTCGCAAATCCGTCCCCGAAGGATACAAGACATGCGGGCCCAGTGCCTTTACCCTCTGGACCGACAATTCCACTGCGACCACTTCTGCGAGTCCTGCTGCCGCCGCCACCACCACTATTCCGCCGCAGTCCGCACCACGCGCCCCCCCAACCGAACTCGTCCCCTTCTGCGGCATCAACAAAGTCGGCGGTCTGGGCATCCAACCCCCATCCACCTTCGCCCAAATCCCCGACCCCGACTCCGACTCCGACAGCGACGACCCGTCGCACATGTCCTATCAAGACCTCGTCCCCGAATTGACTCTCTCGCAAGCCAGCGTCGAGAGCACCGCCTCCGGCCCTGAACCCTCCCGCAAGCGAGTCTACTCCGACAACGAGCTCCACGAACCGCCCACCATGCTCGCCCAGCCCCTCCGCGGCTGGGACGAGGAAGTCAGCCCCCGGAGCTTCGCCCCCTCCGAGTGGCAGAGTTCTCGCATCATGGCTGTGCCGAAGCCGCGCGTGAGAAAGAGCCTCTGGTCCGGAGGCTCGGAGCAGGAACACGGGGCTGGGAACGGGGATGAGGACTTTGAGGAAGCCGAGTTTCTCGTCTTTGGAGAAGGAACCCACGAGATGGATATTTCATGAAAAAAGAAAAAAAGAATTCGACCCATATTATTATCTTCCAAGGGGAGCCGTGTTTGCATCATTATGCTTCGCATATCAGCTAGTAGTTGCGTTTTTGCGCTTGGAAATGTTGCCTGTACAACAGTGTACGGAGAGGATCTGGCGGACAAGTCTTTGCATGGGTGAGCTTGTGGGTAGGACTCTATTCTTCTTGCTTCTTTTCTTTTCTTCTCTTGTCCTTTCTTTTTTTGTTTCATATTCTCTGAAATGCCTTTTACAGGCACTGGTGTTTGGAGTCTCGGAGTGCATCGCCCTCAGTATGAGCCAACATCAACAGGCATGGCGGGCGGAACACTTTTCCTTTCATTTCCCTTTTTTTTTTTTCAATCTTGTATTAAGCTTTCATTCTAGTACATAATCGCAGTCGCCTGTAGCTAAATAGGTAGGTAGTTTGATGGAGCTCCGTCCAATGACGCATGTATGCACCAAATCCTGTATACAACACAAAACCCTCTTGAAATGAAGTCATTAGAACGCATTTCGTTACAGAAAGAGCAACGCAAGGTTTCCCACGTCACAAACCAATAAAGGGGTTTCGAAAGTCCAGCAAGTCCCGTTGTCCGTAGAATTCTCCTGCAATGGTCAGAATCATGCTCAGCGTGGCTCGCATGTTCATGCGAAGCTGTAGTCGGGCTTGGGCCTGCGCTTCTTCATTCTCCTCCAATGAATGCTCTGCATCGAGTGCCTCGTCGAGCCTTGCCAAGAGGCCACTTTTGGCGGCTTCGAGATCATCATCCCCGTCGTGGGTTTCGCAATCTTCTGAGCCAGAGTCCATGTCCATGGCAACGTCATCTCCGTTTGGAGATTGTTCTTGGATCTCTCCGTCTTCCTCCTCCTCTTCTTCTTCCTGATCTTGATCTTGGTCTTTCTCTCCTTTTTTGTCTTCTCCCGTCTCGCCGTCTTTCTCCTTGTTCAAACTATCATCGGTTCGGCACCTCTCATCCTCGTCACCCATGCTGAGCTGTCCATCTTCTCGCCCGTTTCTTATGTGGACATCTTCCGCACCCAAGTCTGTTTCTCTGTCCTCCAATGACGGTGCATCCTCGTCGTTACTGTCCGCATCAATGCCCTCGTGGACACCAAGTTCTCCATCCAACAATGTGTCCCGCATGATGGCCATCTGTTCTAGACTGACCCCAAGCAGCACTGCATGACGACCAAAATCTCGTATACATCCTATCTCGGTATGACTCAGCTCGCCACGATCCGGTAGCCTTGCCAGCAGCCCCCAGATCCATTGGCTCGTACGCTCAGAGACTGTACGACCACGTCGCAGGAAAGTGCCGCCCATGAGGATCTGCAGAACCTCGAACACTGTTTCTTTGGACATGACTGCGAGTTGCAACGGATGCGGGTCGGTGTTGCGTATGAATTTCGCCCATACTTTGTTGGTGATGGAGTTGCGTACAAAGGCGGCCGCAGGGGTGACTTGTGTAGACGGCAATCGCTTCGCCCAATCTGCTGGGCGCTTGGAATGCAACAATTGACGCAAACGACAGTAACGCTTCATGATTGATGCATAATAGGACTCATTTAGACGCTCAACCCGAGCTTCAGCTTCCGCATCAGCATCAACTTGACCATCGTCATCGTCATCGACTTTCCAGTCTTCGTCGGGCATGGCGATGTAAGCACCATCGTCGTAATATCCTTGCATTACTTCTCTGGTGTACGGAACGGATGTAGCGCCATGAGAATCTTCAATCTCGATTTGGTCGTCGTCTTGTGCGTCTGTGGGCAGTTGCGGACCGATTTGAACCTTGGGAGCGACAAGGAGGTGGGGGATATTGTATGCTTCTTTTCTGTATACTCACCTCATATCAGCCTCGACTGAATAAACAGGAAGAGCGGGATAAATGAATGCGCACACGCTCATCAAAGCCAATTCTCTGTGAAAATAGGAGATATTTCTTGCGACAACAGGAGACCATCTTCTGTGAGGAGGAGCGGACTAGGGTTTGCGCATGCAAGCTCACCTTACTGACTGCAGATATGCCATGGCGTCAAAGTCATCCTCAAAGTCCGACTCTTCACCGTACGGTATGGTGGTTGCATCCTCCAAGCTCGAGAAGACATATTTCTGACCCCATGTGGGATCTATAGACGAGTTCTGGTGCTGATGGCGCGGCGTTGCGCCCGTCTGTCGCTTTGCTCGCTTGGAGACGGGTTCTGCGGGTTCTTCATGGTCGAGGTCTTGAAACTCTCGTTTAGATGCCATCGCTGTTGCGTTGGAGGTAGACGCCAGGCAGAATAACTACCGTGAGTTCTATGACGGCGAACTCATTCAAAAAGGGGGGGCGACGACAGGGCGAGGGCGATGCAGTTGATTGGGTTAGGTTGTGAGTCGTGACAATGGAGTCGGGGAGCTCCATGCAGGTGCCGGGACGGTCGCACCTGCCTTTTTTTTTCTCCTCCAAATTCCAGTGCACCCCCACCACGATCACGTCCAGCTTTCATGATCAAAAACAACTCCATCTGGCTGCTTCCATGCACTTGACCTCGGGCTGTCATTCAAACCTCCAACGGCCAGTCGTGACAAGATTGCGCACTCCGCAGCAGCTGGTATAGCCGCCAGCATCACGATGCGCGCAACTTGTATGCGCTGTTCACGCGTCACTCCGCGTATGCGAGCAGGCCCCTGTGCAAAGTCTACGAGCTCCAGG
This sequence comes from Claviceps fusiformis PRL 1980, assembly GCA_000223055.1. Lineage (NCBI taxonomy): Eukaryota > Fungi > Ascomycota > Sordariomycetes > Hypocreales > Clavicipitaceae > Claviceps > Claviceps fusiformis. Next base: position 88,940 of record AFRA01000016.1, read on the forward strand.
CCAAGGTATCGGTCATCTCATGCCTCACAATGTCGTCTGCAGAGCACAAGCTGTAACCATTTTGTTCATTCAGGTATGCACATTGCGTCGGAAGAAGAAAAGAAAAGAAAAGAAAAGAAAAGAAAAGAAAAGAAAAAAAGCATATGCTGCAGAAATGGGAGGTGCTGACACGACAAAGACAGGATCGTCTCTACACTGCCCGCTCCTCCAATTCACCCCGACGCAAAGCCATTCCGACTTGCTGTCAAAGACAACATTGCGACTGCGGAATTTCCTACGCAATGTGCGTCACCGATCCTTGGCTCGCATCGATCTCCGTTTGAGGCTACCATAGTGTCGCAGCTCCGATCGCGCGGCGCCACCGTGGTGGGAAAGACGAACATGGACGAGTTCGGCATGGGATCGCACTCGACAAACTCGATGCACGGCCCGGTCATCAACCACCTATCTAGGGGAAGTGAATCGCGCTCCGCTGGCGGAAGCTCTGGAGGCAGCGCAGTTGCCGTCATGCTAGACGATGCGGATATCGCGCTGGGGACAGACACGGGCGGCTCTGTTCGGCTGCCTGCATCATACACAGGAGCCGTAGGCTATCGACCGAGCTACGGCATGATTTCGCGATACGGCGTCTTTCCGTATGCCAATTCTTTGGACACCGTGGGCATACTGGCGAAAGAGGTGAAACCTATTCTCGATCTCCTCGTACACACCAAGCTGGATGAGGAACACGACCCGCGTGATCCAACGTCATTATCAGCAGCGTCTCGGCGGAGATGTGCCGCAGCTTGCCCTCCTGAACTGGGGGACATGTCGACTTTGACCATTGGACTTCCTCTGGAGTATAACATTGAAGAGCTGAATCCACTGGTCCGCAAAGGCTGGGTCGCTGCGGCGACGGCTCTAGAGCAAATGGGAGCTAGAATCGTACCTGTATCCTTGCCCTCCACCAAAGAGGCCCTCTGCGCATATTACGTATTAGCCACCGCTGAGGCTTCCTCCAACCTCGCCAAATACGACGGTGTTCGTTATGGTGCCCGAGGAGAAGACGGCGGTGACGCTCGAGGCCACACATTGTACGCCGAAGCCCGCGGAACAGGGTTTGGCCCCGAGGTCAAGCGCCGTATCCTGCTGGGAACATACAGCCTCAGTTCGGAGGCGATAGACAACTACTTTATTCAGGCCCAAAAAGTCCGTCGCCTCATCCGACAGGATTTCGACAAGGTCTTTCGACTGGAGAATCCGCTTTACGAGCCTGCGCAGTTCGATCTCAGCGACATGAACGCCGAGACAGACCTGCAGGACAAGAAGGGGCCAGCGCAGGTGGACTTTCTGTTATCGCCCACGGCCTCGTCCTTTGCGCCGAAGCTCAGTGACGTCTTGTCCGCGAGCAGCTTGGAAGCGTACATGAGCGATGTATTTACCGTTCCGTCTAGTCTAGCCGGTTTGCCATCAGTAAGTGTGCCGTCCAGGGTGGCAGAAAGCGCGCTACCGCTGGGGCTTCAATTGATTGGGCAGTACTGGGATGACAGACGGTTGTTGGCCATGGCCGAAAGGCTCCAATGTGCTTTGGCGATGTAGATGTGTTGTAGAAGCGCTGTGTAGGGTTTTTTTTTTTTTTTTTTCCCTTCTTGGACATGAGAGAGCGCACACCAAACAGAAACAGACCTGTCATGGGAGCATATCTGAAAATTTTGTACATTACATGGTATAGATTGCTACACTATATTAAACTGCATCGGGACTCTAGATTCCTGCGCCAAGGTTGCCATTCAGCATTATAGAAATCCTTGCTCGGTATCGTCTGCTGTCGGTATTCATCATGGAGGTTTCCGAGTTTTCAGCAATCCGGTGAGATAGAGTCGGCCATGAATCGCAGCCGTGTTGATGGGAGCCACCGTCTCGTTGTGGTGTTTCCCGCAAAATCTCGACGTGCCTTGGCGCTCGCGGCTCATTTTCTATCAGACACGGTTTTTCCTCCCAGTCTGTTCATACTTGCCCCCGACATGCGGCGTCTTGCACACGATATGGCGCGGAAAACAAGGCCGTGAAAAAGGAATAGAGTGTTGGCGATGGTCGTGGTTTATTCATTCGTCTGGTGTTTCTTTTTTTTTTTTTTTTTTTTGTTCTGCAGCACTCACGGCGACGGTGACCTGTTTCGTGCATCTCCTCCGTCTTGGGCGATGTCCATGGAGTCATTCTCGTCTTGTATCTCGCCGTCCTCGCGGGGCTTCCCCTGGCCATGGCGATGCTGTTCATCGTCGCTCCGCGCCCGCGCGTTTTCATCGCCGTCGTCGTCCTCCTCCGCCAACAAGTCCTCCAGATCCCCCAACGGACTCACCCTCGGCCCCAGCAGCTCCAAGTCCTCCAAGATCTCCCTCTGGGGCATCTTCCACAGACTCGTGGCACAAACCCTCTCCTTGACGAGCAAATCATCCACAAACTCATCCACGTACGTCAGCGTGGTGCCGGCCCTGCCCTTGCGGCGCAGCTTCCTCCGGTCCTCGAGGAAGGGCTCCAGCGTCTGGTACACGTCCTTGGCCTGCCTCGTCATGCGGTAGTAGAAACTGGCCAGCGCGCGCAGGTACTTGAACTGCTCGCCCCCGTAGGACAGGTACTCGGCGAGGATGTCGTCGCTGGGCCCCAGCTCGAGGAGCTTGAAGGCGAGACAGAGGAAGGGGCTCGGCTTCTGGGAGTCGCCGTACGTGCCGCCCACAAAGGACACGTGCTCGACGACCCGGTCGACGATGTCGGCCTCGTTGAGGGCGAAGCACTGCTCGATGTAGAAGTGGGACTCGATGATGCGGTCCCGGACGGCTTTTTCCATAATGGTGGCTGGGTTGAGGCCATTGGGGGCGAGGGCCGCGTTGGAGCCGCGCTCGTCGAGGAAGCGGCGCGCGTCGGCGTAGACGGTGTCGCTTTTGGACATGGCGGTGGGGCGCGCAGTCGGAGACGAAACTGTCCCCCTGGAAATATGAAGAAAGAACAATAACGACACGCGTCGGGAAAAAAGAAAACGTTGCGTCTCACTCCCCGATGCGAGCGTTGTCGAAACGAGAAATGACGATGGGATGGGGGGACGAAATGCGCACGATAAGATAGTTGCTGTGCCAACTGATCGTGGTATGGGGGCCCCACTTTGTATGACATAGGACGGCAACATGGTCATGCACGAGACGTGATGACCATCCATCCCATCGGCGGAAGAAGACAAAAAAAAAATGGACAACTGAGAGGATTCAACCACCTCGCCAAGTGGCCGTCTTTTGCCAATACCAAAATTCCACGGGTCCGCGTTGATTTTCTCACAGCCAGCAAGAAAGAAGAAAGAAAAAAAAATATGCGAAAAGTGCTCCTCACTTCTTCAGAGGTGTCGGCCCTCGTCTCCATCTGCGTCGGTAAGACAAAGACCAAGTCCGTAGCACCACGAGTGCATGCGGTCCGCTTTTTTTTTTTTGTTGCCTCTTCTTTCTTCTTCTTCTTTTTTTTTTCTTCCCTCAAATCAAGAGAAACGTGGCCGGAATGCTAATTTGTTTTTTTTTACTCCTCCTAGTTGTACTGTTCACGCTGGCCCTCTTCTTCAGTGGCTACACCTTGCAGCAGCGCACGCTGCAGGATCTGCGCGTCGCGATCCGGCCGGACCATACGCGGCCGTCGCCCAAGGCACACCTCCCCGGGTACTTTTCGCGCGAATCGACGAGGCTCCCGGACGGGACTGTCGTGGTGGGGGAGAGTCCGGCGGATGTCGAGCAGAGGGAGTGGCTGGCTAAGAAGTATGAGCTCCGCGCGTGGACGGGCCCGAACGAGGAGTCTGGCGAGAGCAGCTCGGGCACCGACGAGCAGAGTGGTCGGGGGGAGGAAGTGCAGACGGTGGGGGGCGATGAGGAGATACGGCAGTCGGGAGGAGAGGACATGAAGACGGCGGGCAAGGCCACGGTGGAACAGCTACGTATTCTGAGTGGCCTTGCTGCACACGCGGCGAAGCAGGCCTGGGGCCTCGATCATCCGGATCCGCTGGCGAAGAATCCCCTTCCCGTTTCGAGGGCAGAGCGTAGGAGGCTCATCAAGGAGGAGATTCAGAGGCTGGCGCAGGGGGATAAGCCGGTGTATTATCAGAGGAGGCTGTGGTGATGGTGGGAAGATGTGGTGACGACGGGGATGGGATTCTTTGTGGATGATTTGTGGATGATTTGTGGATGATATGTGGATGATATGTAGATGATATGTGGGATTATATATGGACGAGTTAAAGGGACGACATCAAGGACGACATGAACATATGATATTTAGGAGCGCGCTTTCAACACAAAAAAAGGAGATGATTTGGGCCTATATTTCGAGATAGCTTTGTTCGCATTTGGCAGCGTTGGAATAATTTCTGTTTTGCTTGACACAAGCCTTGGTGTGCGTAGAAACTTGGGCGATCTTGATATGACAAACCGACTCCTCAGGATGCAGCAACCAAGACGGCCAGCTCACCCTAGAGCGCAGGAGCGGCTACAATGCAATCCATTGGCGGCGTCGCATGCGGAACGCACGGACCATCCATCGGCCGGGCATCCTTTTTGACCCAAGCCTCGAGGTTCGAGAACGCAACTTGGTCATCCACGTCATTCGACCTTTTTGCTTGATCAAGCACCGCATCGCATCACCACGAAACGACTTGCGACAGTGCAGCGCAAATCTGTTCCCCCGAACAAGACGCCCACGCCCAACACTGAGCTATAGTCACGGCAAATACAAGCACCGCAGACATCTTTGTTTCTATTTCTATTTTCTTGTTTTACAAAACGAAAAGCCGGCGCAAGCACCATGCCGACCTTCCAAAGCAACAAGTTCCGTGCCGCGGGCGAGGCCAGCAAGATTGGCTCGCAGTACCGCCGCCTCATGACCAAGCACCCCTTTGTCATGTTCGGACTGCCCTTTCTTGCCGTTGTCGTTGCCGGGTCCTTTGTGCTTACGCCCGCGACGGCGGTCCGGTATGAGCGCCACGACCGCAAAGTGCGACAGATGACCAAGGAAGAAGAGCTGGGCGTGAGACGGGCAGCGCGCAAGGTGGACATGAAGGAAGAGTACTATGTAGGTTTTTTTTTTATCTTTTGTTTTATCTTTTTTTTTCTTATCTTTTTCTTATCTTCTTCTTATTTTTTTTTTCGAGTTTTTGTTTACTGCCGTCTTTGCCGCGGGCTGCGGTGGCGTGACGAAACTCTTGCGGCTCGGCGTATCGTCCTCTGTCTTGCGACGAAGTGCTGTCTTCTTACTGCGGAGCAAAAAGGAACTACTCTCTTTTTGGTGCGTGTGTGCGTGTGTGTATGCAGGCATGTTCCATGCAAGGGACGCGGGCTGTGTTCTTGACGTTGCGAATCGCGAATAGAAACACGGCGTGCTCCATGCTGACCATGTCATCAAACAGCGGCTAGCAGGACGGGATCTCGATGATTGGGAGCAAAAGCGCGTCGAGCGACTACCTGGAGAGAATGACGGAATTCTGTGAACGTCGGGCGCTGTTTTAGGGTTGAATTCGACTGATTTCGGTCCACCGGCATCGAGTAGCTGCGCTTGGCTGGGGTAGTCTGGTGTTTTTGCTTGCTTGCTTTCTTTCCTTCCTTTTTCGCCCGTTTGCACAACCGATATAAGCCATTTCTAGAGAATGCAGGACATCGACAAAATACGTCACTGGTTTGCCGTGAGGGACGGCCTTTTAGAAAAAAAAAAAGAAAAAAAAGAAAAAAAAAAAACACGTGTCTGGCAGCATCCCTTGCTTTACGCAGGACTCGAAGAATCGGCGCTGGAAAAAAATGAATCAAGGGCTCCACCTCCCGACCTAAAGAAACGAAAAAGGCCGGCTCACGTTGCACTGTTTTCTTGTGGTCCGGGTTGGGCGTGCGTGGGGGGAAACTACCTAGTTTACGCGTTGAAACACACATTTTGTTGTTGTGTTTGGAGCGCAGCAGTTGAGCAGGCGAATCGGGGCGTGAAAGGCAGGAGATGGCGGACGGCGGACGGGTATGTGTAGTACAGGTGAGGATGATGATCTCGGGTGTGCGGTTAGGAAGTGGTCTTGGTCTTGGTCTTGGTCTTGGGTAGTGATGCATGGTCTTGGGAAATAAGCCTTGCTTGGGAGAGTAAGCCTTGCTTGGGAGAGTAAGCCTTGCTGGAGGAAGTAGCCTTGAGGAAGTAAGCTTCCTCTTCGATTTGTAAAAAAAAAAAAAAAAAAAAAAAAAAAAAAAAAAACCTTAAGGCGTAAAGGGTGTCGATAAACACTGCTTTTCCCCCCTTGTCTTTATGTTTTCCCTTTTCCTTTTTTTTTTCTTCGATTCCCGTTCATTCTCCCCCCTTGCGTCGCAAGCTGGGCCATCACCAGCAGAGAGTGGATTCTCCACGTGGTGGTGAAAAAAAAAAGGCGGGAATAAGAAAAGCATCCTCGGCACGACGATGTTTAGCGCGTTTTCTCTGCGATGAAGTGGCCGAACGGTCATGGTCAATGTCGGGGCCGAGACAAGATCGAGATGGTGCGTTCTGGCATGGGGAGTGGGATCGGTTCTCGATTGTGTGTAGGTTGAGGCTAGCGGAGCAACGGTGCGTTGGGGGGGGGGGGGGGGCCTCTTGTAGAAGGAAAGAAGGATGAGGAAGAGGAGAAGAAAAAGTAAAAAGAACGTTAGTAAGTGGAGGAGGGTGAGGCGGATCGAGATGCACATATGGATAGAGGGCATGGATAACGATTGACGACATGGAGATGCACACATGGATGTGGAATAGCATATGGGTAGATGCTAGGGCAGTACGCGTCAAGTTGGACGTCCACAAAGTGCAGCTTACAAGGGTCATTGCACAAAGGTCATTGTCAGGATGGACTCGCCTCGAGGAGACTCTGCCGTCCACGCGATGAGTGCGCGCAAGGGACATGATGCATGATGCAAGGATGAGAACATACAGCCAGACAGTACATGATACACGATGGCAAAGGACAGGAGAATCGAGTGTGGGACCCCAGAATACAGAACAGGGCATGGAAGACGAAGAGATGAGAGAAAAAAAAAGAAAAAAAAAAAGTAAATCGTTGTGCAAGATCGAGATCCAAGAGCCAAGCAAGGCAGAAAAAAAAAAAAAATTCGTCATGGAAATCGATCTGGAAGTCCAACAAGATCGGGAGCCAAATGCGCCTCGGGACCGTTGGGTTCGGGTCCAATGTGGCTAGCAACTTCCAAGACGTTCACTGGTGTTATTGCATGATGCGTGCTGCCCGACTGGCCAATCAGACGATGGGGGGGAGGAACCCGCGGACGATTTGTGTCTGGGTCTTGGCACCTTGTCTGTTGGAAATCTGGGGCATCAATGATGGCACATGGCGGAGCGGGGACGTCTCGCAGGAGAGGAAACCAGAGGAAACTTGGACGCGAGGATTGTTCCAAGAGGGAGCATCGTTTCGAGAGCACGTTTTCTGGAGATTCACATGCCGAGAATGCGGGCAAAGTCACTCGGACGACGACACGACGATGGACGGAGAAAACTCCGGGAGATGGACTCCGTACATCGAGGAAGCCAAGAAAAGAAAAAAAAAAAAAAAAAAAAAAAGTGGGTGAAATGCGGGGGTGTCATTCTCGGCGTCGCGGGGTGTGCGCTTGAAGTTTCCTGATTGGGGCATCACTTCGCGGCTGTTTTTTTTTTCTTTTTTCTTTTTTCTTTTTTCTTTTTTCTTTTTTCTTTTTTCTTTTTTCTTTTTTCTTTTTTCTTTTTTCTTTTTTCTTTTTTCTTTTTCTTTTTCTTTTTGACACCTCATTGGCATCGCGATGAGCGTGTCGATTGTGCAAGTGGCCATGCTCCAGGGCGTGGCGCGCATGAGATGGATGGGAAGATTTCACAAGCCATGATTGAAGGAGGTGTGGAACAAGTCGAGGTTTTGGCTGTGACGACTGGATCGCGGGCATCGGTGGATGGACGGGCAGCGAGGCACATGTCGACGGGGACGTGATTGGCAGAAGTTGGAAGAGGCCGAGAGGCGCGTGAGCGTGAAGCTGCTTGGGTGGCTGGTGGCTGGTGGCTGGTGGCTGGTAGCACGTCAGGAACAGGCACACGGGGAGAAGACCGTATGTGTCCACGACGGGGATGCTTCAAGGGACCGTTGACAAGAGAAAAAAAAATATAAAAGCAATTCCTCTCCAACGTCACGGCGTGCAGAACATCTCGTCCAGTTCCTGGTGATATCGATGCAGTCAATGTCCACGCTGGCTGCGAAAAGGCTGCGAAAAGGCGCCCGCCCTACCAAGCCGCCATTGCAGCACAATAGATAGCGCCGTTCTTGGCGCATCGAAATCGGGCCAGATTGAATTTTGCAGTGCATGTGTGCATGTGTGCATGGCGCGGGGCAGCCGGGGGGGGGGCGTGGTGTCTGGTTTGTTGCCAAGCTGTCTGTCGGTCAGGGGCATGGAGTGTGAATTGCAAAGATGGGATGCATAATCATGGAGATGAGGTGTTTTTGCCCGGATGCGGCTGGGTCTGGGGAATGGTATCGGACAGGTAGATGTGGTTTCATCGGTGGAGAGGCGTGTCGCACCGAGGAAGCTCCCAAGTGAGTAGCCAAGGTGATGCCACGAGCAGTGAACCGTGTGCCTGGCTGACTGACGTGGCCGGTGGACACTCTTCAGTCTGGCATGTGCAGACCGGCAAAGTCATGGCCGGCTGCGACGGAGCCTGGCCCGTCAATATCGTCCATATCCGGTCAGCAGATGGGTGGACTGCGCCGCAGGAGCCGTGCCCGGTCCCCGGTCCCCCGGTCCCCGTGCCTGCGGCGCCGAGAGCGGGTGGCGCAATGTACAGAATGGCCCGTGCTCCGTTGCCGGCGGGCGGGGCAGCGACGGTGCGCCGCAGTTTGCTGGGCCGGCTTGCACGAGGTGCCATTCGCAGACATTTCTACGGGGGGGGAGAGCCTTGACAAACTGGGACCTGCAGCTTCAATATGCAATGTAATGCAAGGCAGGCAGGCGCAGGGCAGAGCAGGGCCGGATCATGTCTGGTGCGCGCGATTCGATTCGATGCGACGCGATGCGATGCGACGCCGTGAGGTGGGATTCGGGTGCCGGGCGACAAGGTCCCGATACTTGCATGTAAGCTTGAATACACTTACGCGTAAGCTTCAATGTTGAATGTGGAATGTTGCGTCCGATGCTCCGATGCTCCGATGCTCCGATGCTCCGATGCTCCGTGCCTGGGAGGGCAGCACGGTGCACACCAGCGTCATTGGCTTGGGCACTGACCAGCAGGCACTGACCAGCACTGGCCATGGCTTCCACGGCGTCGGCCAGGGGCATCAGCCAGGGCGCTTCCAGGGCACTTCCAGGGCGTCGTGTGAGGAGGTCAGGGACAGACGGCAGAGGAGAGAAACCGGGTGATCAAGGGAAAAGGAAAAAGAAGAAAAAGAAAAAAAAAAGAAGAAAAAAAAAAAAAGAAGCTTACAATACTTGTCAACGACATGTCGGCCTGCTCGCAGCAATACTCGTTCCAAGTTCCGACATGAAGATGCGCTGCCTGCATCTGCATCTGCAGCCCAAAGCTGAGCTGCCACATGCAGGCGGCCAGGCGGCCAGACAGGGACGTCGAGCCTCGCTCGTACGACTCCAACGTCAAATGTTTCTGGTGTGCGTCACCCTCGTGAGTCGTGTGAGTCGTGTGACTCGTGACTCGTGAGGACTGAGAAGAAAGAATGAGCAGTCGGAGAATGAGCGAGTCCCGACGGCGTGTCCTATAAAGCGGTATGAGTGCCAGATCACGGCATGGCAGAAGAAGGCAGAAGAAGAAGGCAAGGGAAAGAAAGAAAGAACGAAAGAAAGAAAGGAAAGGAAAAAAAAAAAAAAATTAACACGTCCGAAACGCTGCCTCGCTCGTCCATCCCGTCGCCACATCTGCCTGATTGCGGCCCGCCGCGCATCGCCATTCATCCCGTCTGTCCATCATCCCTCATCCCTCATCCATCATCCATCATCCATCATTTATCATCCATCGTCCGCCCATCCCGCCCGTCCCAGCTGCCTGGTACCGGGCTCGCTCCCATCCTCCCCTGAAAAGTGACAGCCGTCACCGAACCTGTGCGCCCTGCATCTTGTGACTGAAAAAAATCAGCCCTTTGCGGAGGGAGGACCAGCAACGGGCCAAGGCGCAGGCGCACCGGGTCCAATGTCCACGCGGAAATTGCCTTTTTCCTTCGTCATTGCTGCTGCTGACCTGGAGCATGACATGATGTGATGATTTGATGATTCGAGGGCGCCAATCGAATCGTGCCAATCCAGATCAGCCCAGACCAGAGTCACTCAGGTCGGCAATCTCGCTGAACTGATCTGCCAGCCGTCGGCGCTACGGAGCATCCATCGTCTCGTAGTCTAGACTGGATGACTGCCTGCATATCCACCCGAGCTGACGGGAGTAGAGGGTTTTTTTTTTTTTTTTTTTTTTTTCCTTCCGGTCAATATATGAACGGTATCAAGACCCGAGTGGGAAGGAGGGGCGGCTAAGGGGTCCAGAACAAAGAACCAACAGCGAAAAGGGACCGATGTCCCTAAACTTTAAAGACGCTGTGCATCGAAAGGGGGACGGGAAAGAAAGAAAAAGAAAACGAAAAAGAAAGATGTAGGAAGCGGAAAAGAGTAGAAAAAGGAGGGCAGAAAAGAAAAAGAAAAGAACAAAAAAGACAACAGATCAACACCCCCAAAGGGTATACTGACAGCATAAAGAGGGAAGGTAAAAAAAAAAAAAAAAAAAAAAAACCGAAAACAAAAGACTCCCCAAAGGACGCCATCAAATTCCGTGTCAAGTTCCCACAACGAGGGGCAGACAGTATACGCGGTCCAGAACAAAGAACCCGCGGTCAGAAGCGACCGATGGCCCTAAACATAAAACGAAGAAGTGCATCGCAGAGGGCAAAAGGAAAGAAAAAAAGAAACATAAATGAAGCAGTGAAGATGGGGGGGAGAAGCAAAACAAGGAAAGGAAAGCGCCTACATGTTGTTTTCCGTCTACACAGAGACATTGCTCATCGCTCATGAGTGCTCAAGTGAGCGGTGCCTGGGCCGGTCTGGTTGAACCAGACTGAAAGTGGTCAAGTTGAGGGCACAGCGCCAGCCACTATGCCCTTTGGCGGAGAGACCCGGGCGAGACCTTGTTTGCGCCGAAAATAATGAAATAATCTAGGGTCCTCATACTTGAGAAGCTCGTTACTAAAAAAAAGGAAGAGAAAAAAAGAAAAAGGGAACGAAAGAGGAAAAAGGGAAAAGAGGGAAAAGGGGGAACAGTCCAGAATAGTAGCGTGCGCATCCCTTCTAAAAGAAAGAAGGTACCTACCTGGCTGAAAGGAATCCAGGGTCCTGCACCAACCCCACCAAGCCCGCCAAAAAAAAAAGAAACAAATGAAAAAGGGACAGTCCAGGACATGAACATGCGTATCCCTTTTTTCAGAGAATCAAGAAGGACCTATGCGCTGATTTGGGTTGCCACGAAAAAAGCAAAATCCAGGGTCCTCACGTAATATAAGCCTGTCGAGAATAGGGAAAGCAAATGGTCGGAATGGGGTAATCCCGGGGACACTAAGTGTGTGTCCTTTCTTAAATAGAGAAAATGCTATTTATCGATGTCTTTGGTGTTTTTTCTTTCTTTCTTTTTTTTTCTCTTTTAAGTTTTTTTCTTTCCTTGTCTTTCCTTTCTTTCCTTTTCTTCCCTTCCTGTCCTTTCCTTTCTATTTTTCCTTTTCTTCTTTTTCCTTTTACAAGCAAAATCTAGGGGTCCCTTATAACCCATCCCGCCCGCTCAGGAAGAAAGTCTAGGGACACTGGCGTGTGTCTTTATTTGAAGAGAGAAAGTGCTATTCACCAATATCTTTGGTTTCTTTCTTTTTTCTTTCTTTCTTTTTTCTTTTTTTTTCTTTTTTTTTCATATTCCTTCTTATTTCTCTGTTTTTTTTTAAAAAATAAAATAAAATAAAAGCACAAATATAAGGGTCCTCATACCCACCCCGCTAAATGACAACCCAAGGACACTAGCGCGCACATCGTTTCCAAAATCTGCCTGCAAAGGACTGCCATGTCGCGAAGTCAGGGTCCAGAGCCCGCATTTACTGCCCGCGTTGCGTGTTCGTGTGTGCTGGAGGCTGGAGTCTGGAGCACGGACAGTTTGGGGCGTTGAGGGGGGGGCTTGGGAGAAGAAGGGGGAAAAATAAAAAGTAAAAATAAAAAAGAGAGGAAAGAAGAAGAAGATAGGAACAAAAAAAAAAGGAAGAAAAGAGTGCTGGTAGCAGTTTGGTGTAAAAGTGCTTGAATCCAGTATGATGGATATGATGCCATGTGTGTTGTGATGCGTACTACGTACCTACACCAACATGGAAGCCATGTACAGAATGTATCGAAAGAATCATTGATGGCCTCGCACGCATCACATGACACTGGCGTACCTAAAAGCCAGGGAGCCGTTTCCTCCCCTCGGATGAAAGATGAAATCATGGCCGTCGTTCAAAGTCTCACCGGGCTGCTCGTACCTGCTTCAATGTTGTCTGTAGCCAGACCTGCTTTTCGTGCAGCTAGTTGACGGCAGCATCAGGCACTAGTACTTTTTTTTTTTTGTTAAAAAAAATTTATTCTCAATCTTATTACTTCTTTTTTGTCGGCATGATTTCTTGTTCTGCTGACGGAACCGACGAGACATGTTCCGGAGGCGACTTCGACTTCGACTTGGCCTACGCCGCAATAGCTGCAATAAGCCTCCATCATCAGCTGAGCCTCGTCCTTTTAGCTTTTCCCATCCTCGCAACCTTTTTCTCTGACGAGATTAGTTCTCCGAGTGGGTTCGGCTAGACGGCCCCTGGGGCCTGGGGCCTGGGGGCGGGAAAAAGGGGCCGGGGGTGCACACATGGTCATTTATTCAATTTATTTGCATGGCCTGCTTTCGAGCTTCCACTGTTCCTTTTTTTTTTTTTTTTTTTTTTTTTGTAATAACTGTTGTTTCGCGTGCTTGTGATTTTGAGTTTTGCGCGCGGCCTCTCGGGTTGTAGTCCAGCCGGACAGCCAGCCCAGCCCAGCCCAGCCCAGCCCAATCCAGCCTCGACCAAACCTTGGAGATGTTCACGCTGGTTGCACGTCAAGTGGACTCTTGTGGCTACGAGACTTTTGCACCAGACCGTTTTCCCCATCTAGATTTGCGCCCCCCCCCCCCCCTGGTTCTCCTTTCTCCGTGCGCAATCGTCGTCGTCCGGCAAAAGGCACAGACAGCGTGGGATGCGGCCGATGAGGCAGACAACCCAAGCTAGTATCTCCTATCCGTACGTGATAAACTTTGATATGATGGGCCGTAGGAAAGAGGATAAGGCTTCCGAGTTCCCAGCATCTCTGTGCAATGTGTGTGGTGTGGTGCGCCTCTGGTGCGCCTCTGGTAGATGTTGGCTTGTCTTTGTCTTACCAAGATTTCCTGCCTGTGCCGTCCAGACGCGGCAATCTCCGGGATGCGTAGTCGCCGAATACACAAGAAAGTGAAGCCCGCTGCCGAAAATGCATTTTTCCCATTGACCGTCGTCATAATCAGGTTCCAACAATAGCAGCAAGACATCCAGCGCCCTTCCTCGCCCCATTGCTCCCCCGGATCTTGATGGCAAGACCACATCACGTCGACGGGGGGGGGAGGGGCGCACACGTCCTTTGAGGCTCGTGTCACCGATTCCGTCGTTTTCCCCTCCCCTGTCCCTGACGCAATAAGCTTGGCTCGTCCGCGGATGTGCAAATCCTCCGTCACTACCTACGCACACGGACACTCGGATTGTGGCTGGACCGCGGGCACTAACCATAGATGGTGCATTTTCTTTTTCTAAAAAATTTTGTTTCCTCTTTTCTTCCTTTTTCCTTTTTTTTTTTTATGAACATGAACTGGATAATTTGTCGGTGCAATCCAAGCAACGCCAGCGAGCCGATGCCACTATATCGGTTGGGCTTTTTTATCCCTTCATGTTTTGCTTTTCTGCGACCGAGAGGTGATGGATCGGCTCGGCCGCAAAAGATGAAATCGAGACACGGAGAAATCGAGAAATCGAGAAATCGAGATGACACAATTGTCGTTTGGAGTTAGGTGGGCATTGGGATGCATGTATGCATTAAGATGCGATTTGATGGCCTCGCAATATCTGCAAAGAGGACTTGCTTTCGTTCATGTTGTTATTATCACTATGAATGTTGTCATGAATATTGTCATTGCCCTGAGAATCATTAAAACCGTCAGCACTACGCGGCCCGTTGAGGCGCAGAATAATGTATCTTGTCATGGACAGGATGCGTCGGCATCTCTCAACATGGTGTCTCGTCGCACCGACCTCCGCCGGACGTCGGCCTCTTTGGGAATAAAGACAAAAAAAGGCAGACACCTTGTGTTGCACGATGAGGAAGATGAACTGAACCAGGTCGGTCGCGCGATGGCCTCGCTTTCAGAGGACCAGCAACCATGGAATGTAATTTTTTTTTTTTTTTATAGCTTTGGAACGGCTTCATCCCGTACAGGAACCAACAAAGTCCATGAGCCGTACCATGCAGACCCAATATGTTTCAGCTCGCTGCTATCGTCAGGGCCCAAGGTCAAACACCGAGCTTGCACACCGCTGGGCATCCACCGTGCACGCTGGTCTTTTGGCCCTTTTTTTTTTTTTTCTCCGTACCGAACTGGGAACAGACACAAGGCTAGGAAGACTAGCCCGAGGGCAGAGGCGAGGTTAGAGGCGAGAGGCAGCTCTGGTGGCGGAGCCGCGACCGACCCGACGATGGGCACGGTGGGCTGGACAGGGGCTCTCGTGTTGTTGGCGAGGTGTAGATGTGGATGGGATGGTGGGATGGTGCGGCTTGCGAGTGTGCGGATGGGCGAGTGGATGCGTGAGATGCGAATGTGCAATTTGTGAATGGACGTGAATTGAATGCATGCGTCGAGGGCGTCATGGGCGTCGAGGGCGTTGTGGGCGGTCTGGGTGGGGCAAGGGCGGCCAAGGTGAGTCTGAGAGCCCACCACCCACAATCTCGGGGCTCCACTCATCCGCACTCGTCCAGGTCGTCGGCTCGCTGCCCCACCCCCTGGTCTGCCCCTGCCACGCCCTGCCACACCTCGCCCGCGCCACCCACCCCTCCCCCCCTGCGCCTATCCGCACACCCGCACACCCGCACACCCCCCTCCACATCTCCGATGCATCCCGGTCGCGTCTTCGCTCCAAGGCCAAGCCAAAGACGTCGAAAACCTGATAGTCAACCCAATTGACGTCCCATCGTCCATCGTCCAATGGGCCATGGCGTCACGAAACCTCTCACCAACACACCCCCCTGCATCCGTCGACATACATATGTATCGAATGCCTTCCCGTCTTGGTTTCCGGATCCTGCGCTTCAATCTTTAAACTTTATTCTCTCGGCAAAAATCACCAGCATCCCTCATCATTCTCATCCAGACAGACCATACCACTGTCTTTGTTACCAAACAACAACAATTTATACTTGATATAACCCGCTCGGCTTTCAAGTTCAAATTATCCTTGGCGAGCCGGACAATCCGGGCGCCATCACCAAATCCAACACTCAATACCCTCCCTGCAACTGACGGGGCCGAGCTCATCATACATATACTGAGGGCATCGTCTATCTGGACATTCAACAAGTTACTTCTGACGAAAAAAATCACATATACACTAAAAAAATAAAACTTGTCCCTTCCAAAGCACAACTCCCCACCAAACAAAATGCACGTCTTAGGCAGCATCGGCCACGGCTTTGGCCATCGACGCAAGACGGCCACACCAAAAGACCTCCACATCCGCAAGATCTCCTTCTCCGGCTGTTCTCTCTCCTCTGGCGGATCCCTGTCTTCGTCCTCTTCCACGTCAACGGCCCGCATGCCGTCGTCGGCACCCGCGCGAACGGGCTCGCACGGCGCTGGCCCGCTCGGCCTACATCCTACCTTTCAACCACCACCACGCCTGCACGAACGACCACTGATTAGTCCCGAGCGAAAAAGCCCGTACGCACCCCAATCCATCTTCTACGACGACTCCACCGGCGACGACAACATCGGCGATGACCAAGGCTTTGATGAGGATGATGACGAGGACGACCGTCAGACCATGGTGGACGAGGAAGAGTACACGCTGTGCCGCGCGCAGGAACTGCACTTTTCGCAGCCCTTTTCGCAGCCCAAGGAGATGGTCCTGTCACCGCCACGCAGGAGCTCTGCTGATGACGACGATTCATCAAGGGCGGGTGCATCAGACGATCGGGACTATTACCTGCGGCAGCTGGCCATGAGACCTTCTGTGCCCCGTTCGCGCTGGTCCGATTCCACCATTCAGACGCTCGACTGCGATGACCTCTCGGCTGATGAAGCCACATCGGATGTCGAGGAGGACTCGGGCTTGGAGATGCCCAACTTCAGCCGCAAGCGCTGCACCGCCCCCAGCAGACCCCCCATGAGGTCCTTGGACAGCTTCGACGACCTGATCAAGAAGGGCGGCTGGAAGAGACGCGGTGTCGTTTTTGATACCAGTGAGGTCAGACAGCACTCTGCCGAGTTTTAACTGCTATTTGTTCTTTTTTTACTTTTTTTTTTTTTTTTTCTTCTTTTTACCTCTACCATTCACAAATACCTAACCGCCACAACTTGTGGCTGATACTCTACTCACCACTACCTCGTCGATTTTTTTTTCTTCCCTTTCTTCTTCTCATTTATTGTCAATCTACTTGGCGAGCCTATTTCTTCTCGTTGCGAAATGATTTTTTCTTTTCTTTGTCAAGCATGGCGTTTTTGGATGGGATACCCACGGGTAATGGATGTGTAACGGCCACGAGGCAGAGCCACGGCTGTCATGTACGGATATGGATGGTGGACGCTGGATTATGAATGCCTGAGGGCGATTTACTTTGTACTTGTCTGTAGTTTCGTTCCTCATTGGATACATGGTAACCTGTATAACATGCATTGATTCTACTTGTGCATGTATACTTGTGACTTGAGGATACGATATCCATTGCACCAAAGGCATATTTGCGAAAAGAATGAAAGAAAGAAAAAAAAAAAAAAAAAGGACTCGTCGGACCAATTCCAACCGCACCAGATTCAACTTCTTCTTGCCCATGGACCATGAGGCTATGCCATTGCAGTCTTGTCTGATCGGGGCTGAGTCATGCATAACATGGGGGGAGTCGATGGCGGTGCTCGTGCTCGGAGGGGCGCGTCTAGAGTGGGTCTTGCTATGGTGCACCCTTTTTTTTTTTTTTTTTTTTTTTTTTTTTTTACTTTTTTTTACTTTCTTTTTATATTGTTTCTTTATTATATTCTTTATTTTTCTGCGTCTTTCTTTTACACTTTTCTTTGTTCTACCCTACTTTGTCTGAAAAAGAACTTGGAGTTGTGTGCCTCCTTGTATGTAAGTGTTTCAGTCTTTTATTTCTTTTTTTTTTTACAAAGAGAATGAAACAAGAAAGGGCATAGGGATGAAAATACGAAAGAAGCCAAGAGCTATGACGTTGTTCCGATGCGATTGGTTGGAAACGTGTGTGCATCTGTTGGATAGTCGTTTCACGATGGCGGGGACTGGAAGAGAAGACGTGCAGAGATGGAGAAAAAAGAAACCGACGGAAAGAAAAAAAAAAAAAAGAAAACATATAAAAAAGAAAACATAGAGAAAAATATACAAACGGAAGAAAATGCAAGTACATGTAAAGTTTTTTAATCAAGACAACCGTATTTTCTTTCTTTCTTCTTTTCTTTTCCTTCAAATGGTCGTTCTCATCATGCCGGCCCTGTGAAACTATGAAAGCTTATCCACGCCTGCCCAAATCGGCAACAAGGCTCGCGATCCGCCCACGTTGCCACAGTGCCGTGATGCCTCATGCCTGCATGCCTGCATGTTGCATGTTGCATGTTGCATGTTGCATGTTGCATGTATCAAAAGTGGCGGGGACCCCTGCTCTTGTTTCCGAAAGCCCGGTCCAAGAGAGTCATCATGTCTTGGAGGTTGGCCCTTGGTATGCGTCATCGGATTCACGCTCACGCTCACGCTCACGCACGTTCAGGACCGTCACGTTCGAGCACACCTACCCACTAGCCATCTTGCTCGACATACATACCCATGTGCATACGATGCCTCGCAGATACCTTTATCGTGTCTTTGCCAGCTTGCTCTCCGAGGCTGACGGCTGTGTATCGGGCAGAGCCAAGATCTTTGCGATTCCTCCTGGCCTTTTCGCTTCTTTCGCCTCATGTGTCTTGATGCGGCTCTCTCGTATCCTCCCAGAACTACCAATTGGCAATTTCCGGCAACAAAGAACAAAAAGTGGGTCCCGCCTCCGGGTGTCGCGGCTTAATGTGGAGTGCCTGCGGTAAAGCCCGAGTGTGTGCCTCGGTACCTCGGGGATACGTACAGATATGTACGTCTTAGGTGCAGCCACGCGTACATACACGTATCTATAAGGGCACCGTTGCATTTCCCCTGCCAAGAACCACGGCCTATCACGAACCGGGCATCCGGGGAAACGAGGGCGTACACAACCCCCTATTGGTTCTCGCTGTCCAAAATAATTTCGACCATCCGGAAGTGAAAGGCCGACGAGAAACACAACCCCTGGCAATATCATTTTATCCAACCCTTTTGCCAAGAATTACGAAAGGCGGTGAACTGGTCATGCGCCTCGCCTCTCCCTCACCCCCTGGTTTTTTTTTTTTCCTGTTTTACATATGACGACTATTCGCAAGGGAAACACCAAAAAGGACACATTCCCTGGCGATATGGTTCCAAAGTTTCCAAACTTCTGGGAAGAATGGAGAGGGCCGGTAATCCGGCCGGGAACAAAGACAAGACCGAGTTGAGTTTTTTGTTCTTTTTTTTTTTTTTTTTTTTTTTTTTTTTTTTTTTTTTTTTTTTTTTTTACTCTTCCAACCTGTTCGCTAACGATTTCGCGACCCTTGCCCTTGATCTTGTTGAATTCTCGTCCTTCTTTTGCCCTGGTGGAACCTTATTTCTCTTTCCTCATCTGTAAAACCTGTCGGTAGTGAGGTCTGTGTGCTCGCATGGCTTCGTTGCATTCCTTGCCTTTTTTATTTTTTTTGGTTCTCATTCACTCTTTTCTTTTTTTTTCCTGTTTCACATTCCCTTCATTTCCGTTTCTTTCCTGTGCGACTGGATTTTGTAGTGGGCTGACGGGCTTACATGGGGTCAGGAAACGTGAAAAACATCTTTTCCTTCCTCCCCATGTTCTGGAATGTTGAGAATCGGAGACCAGGGCTGAAACCAGACTACCGGAAAAGCATGGTGCAGCATCGGTATTTCGAGCATGAGACACGCATGCAAGGTCTGCGGACTAGGGGTCGTCACGTATCGGTCAGCGGCCTCGTTTTTCAAAGCTACACAGGTACGTGATATGGCGGGGGGGGAAGAAGGTATATGTGGGTCACTTGGTAGGTCCATGTCTGTCGAGAGAGGCTGAGATGATGCGAACTTTTTTTTTTTTTTGCTGCGGCTGCTGCTGCTACATCTAGTGAGTCGGTTGAGCCAACAAAACAATCAAGTCATCGTGTCTGACCACGACTGGTCCAGCACGCGTTCGGACACGGGCGCAAATCTCTCTCTCTGCAACATACGCAGAGCCGTCCGGCGGGTGTAAATGTGCGAAGAATTGTGGAACTGGTGTCAGCATGCTTTATCCTCATGGACGGCAGTTTCGAGGCCTTGATGGCTCCTCGCGTCCGGCACAAAGCCTCTTTTCGCGCATTGTTCCACGGGACAAATTGCTGCAATGCTATATGCCATAGGGGTAGAGACCTTGCGACCTCTTGAGAGACGCTTGGAGGGCGGCCATGTTTTTGTGTATATATGTATGTTTTGGCCACAAAAACTGCGCGGGTGGTTTACGCGACTCCTCTTCCACATTGGGCGAGTCTACAGCAGAGGCTGAGCTGGCGTCCACGGACGTCCCAGTCAAGTTGTCGAGTGAAGTGATTGAGCTTTCTCTAGTACAGGCCGCTATAGGTACTGGGTATGAGTATCTGTTCAGCTGGTCGAAGCTGATCAAAAGTCGTCAAAGTCTTAAAGTCAGTCGCGCGTCAGAAAGGAGCCAACGAGGCCATCAACTCACGCCCATCAAGCAAGCCGATTCGGTCCACTTACTTTGCCCCCCATATCCTTCATTGGTCACGTAAATGTTGTCGGCAGAGGAATCATATAGCATTGGCGAGCAGAACAAGCCACCGGTACACACCAATGACAGATGTACCTTGGGGCTGAAACGATCTTACGAGCCAGAAGCTTTCCCTCATCACTTGTCTTTGTATTCTTCCTCGGTTTTTTTTTTGCCCCGATTCGTTGTAAGCAAAGAACAAGTATCACGTCCATTCACCCACACATTATAACATTCACGGCGGCATTTATTTGGTCTTTGTTTTGTTTTTGTTTTTTATCATTTATACTGTTACCTCCAGCCTGGTGTAATATTTACAGACATGTTTCATGACATGACTTGATAAAAAGGAGCGTAACCTGCAACAATGTGCTCTGTCCGTGTCTGGACACTATTCCCATGCGAAACAATCTCGTAGAAAAGTTGTTGGAAAAAAAAGCAAAGAAACATTAAAAATCTCGTTTGAGATGTAGGGATACCTCGCTCAGGTGTAAGAAAAGAATTGAGGAAAAAAAAAGAGAAAAAATTAAAAAAAAAGGGGGAGTGACAAGAAAAACCATGACACACACACACTTTGTCAAGGTGTGCATGTTAGTTGGCTTATAATGAGCCAGACTTTTGAAAGGGATAAAGGAGGGTTTCTTAAGAACAAGAAAAGGAGGCGGGAGAAACAACCTCGCCTAGAGAACAGGAACACAGACAGGAAGGGCGGGAAGGCCAAGCTTCTCTGAAAGACATGTAATGAGGTTTGCGCCGCTCGTCAACGCGGTCAAGCACTGGGTTGCCGCACCAAGAGCATACGGACCAACCTCAGTGGCACATGTGACGATATTTGACGCTGTGAGCTGCGTCAAGGAAGCTAGGTTCAGACAAGAAGTGGGAAGACTTGTGATACAAGTAGTGGGCAGCTTGCCTTTCAAGCATTGCAAAATGCTGCTGGCACTGGGGAGGGGATTGAGGATGCTTATTTTTGTTACGTCTGGCAAGCACGTCAACAACTGAGGTGCGACTGTTGCTACTGAAGTAATACATAGAGGGACATTGACAAGGATATTTGTCGTCGTTATAGCACTGCATACATCCGGGAGCCCAGCGCAGACGGGCTGGCCGGCGGGAGCGCACGTCGGGACTGGTACGGTTGTCGGGAGGACATTGGTCGGGAGGACATTGGTCGGCAGGACAGTCGGGATAATAGTCGGGACGACATTCGTGGGGATGACATCAGTCGGGAGGATATTTGTGGGTAGGATATCCGTGGGGACGACATTCGTGGGGATAACATTAGTCGGGAGGATATTTGTGGGTAGGATATCCGTGGGGAGGATATTAGTCGGGAGGATATTAGTCGGGAGGATATTCGTGGGTAGGATATCCGTTGGAAGGATATTAGTTGGGAGAATATCAGTCGGGAGGATATTTGTGGGTAGGATATCCGTTGGAAGGATGTTAGTTGGGAGGATATTTGTGGGTAGGATATTCGTGGGGAGGAGATTAGTCGGAAGGATGTTCGTGGGTAGGATATTCGTGGGGAGGAGATTAGTCGGAAGGATGTTCGTGGGTAGGATATTCGTGGGGACGACATTCGTGGGGATGACATCAGTCGGGAGGAGATTAGTCGGAAGGATGTTCGTGGGTAGGATGGTGGTGGGGATACCCGTGGGGAAGATGGAGCTTAAGTCGCTGATGATTGAGCTTAGCACGGGCCCAAGGCTTGTTGGCACGGGATTGGTGCCCGTGGGTAAGATCGAGGTTAACTCGCCGAGGATGGAGCTCAGGCCGGGATTAACACTTGTCGGCACAGGAATAATGTTCGTGGGGATGATGGTGGTAGGAATACCCGTAGG